>JBCEWB010784659.1:0-16489 GCA_039654565.1 Peronia peronii | reverse complement strand
TAGATAGATAGATAGATAGATAGATAGATAGATAGATAGATAGATAGATAGATAGATAGATAGATAGATAGATTCAATTACCGAATGATTGATTGACTGACTGATATCACTTTCTGTAGTCACCACTATCATTGCCCAGCTTCGGCATGGGCTTAGTCCACTTGGGAAAAGTACTGATTCAGCTCTCCTGTTCTCATAGTGTGAATGCTATGGATCTCATGGCCCTGTCATGGTTGGTTGCCTGCGATAAATAAAAGTCAGTGGATAACAACAAAGTATTGGAGACAGACAGTACAATATAGCAGGGGGAGATGCAACGTCAACAGTCAGTAACACCACCAGCACCCCTCCCCCACTCCCAACCAACCGCCACCGCTTCACCTTTTTCTAATCTCCCCCCCCCCCCTCTCCCACCCCTCCCCCTCCCCGGAAGGTCATCCTGTCTTAGTGAATCGACTGACTGACTGATTGACTGACTGACAGAGTGGCTGACTGACTGGCAGAAACGATATGAAATTTAGGTTCCGAAACTGCTTTGAGAACTCATTTTCCCATTAATATAACAAACCTTTTGTTTTGGATTTATGAATGCTGCCCGTACATAAACGTATGCCTGAAGTTACGTGAACGAGTTTAACGTGTTAACAAAAAGACTACGCCATTCTCTTAACGGTGGCAACTCACACACCTTTCAACGAAGTGAACATTTACAATAAGTCCCTCAAAACGATATCTAATTGAGCAAACTTCAGAATGACCAGGAAAACTACCCAGACACTACTTGGGCAAGAGCAATTACTATTATTGCCTCATATTTAGGAAATGCCTGTAGTGAAGTGGTAGGCCTACTGTAGTTTATCGGTGTAGTGACAATGTCCGACTGGGCGTGAAAAATTTTACGTGAGGAGTAGCTTTCCTTGCTTAGGACGAGAAAACATCCTAGTATTTCATGCACTGTTATGTACGATCCGACTGTAGCTATCATACGGTCAAACATCTCATGATGTAGAGATGATTGAGAAGGAATCCATTCTCCAAGCACCAGACAAGTCATTCATATTGATGCTGTCATGTTTGTTTCACGTGTATCTTTCTTGTTGCTGACTACTTGTGTGTGTATGTGTATGTGTGTCTGTCTGTCTGTCTGTCTGTCTGTTGTGCGTCTTGTGTGAAATTGAACTAAACAAACAGCAAAGATCAAACGAACAGAGATTGGACTTTAAGGGCCATTTTAAGAAGACAATAATATATTCCTTGATTTGTACCTTTCTACGAATTTGTCACACTAGTTTGAATTGAAGGAAGGAATTAAAAAAGAAACAGTTGTCCTCTTGTCTGTTTATCTATCTATCTTTTTGTTTTCCTGTCAGTCTGTCTGTCTGCAAGGTTGCAGTCCTGCAATGCTGTTTGCCCATATTACCTGTCTTTCTATCTATCTGAAAGCCTGGCAGTCTTGTCTGTTTGTCTCTCTGTGAGTCTCACTATATATCTCCTTATACAAACGAAACACATCGCATACAAAACAGAGATATTTCCATGATTAATTAACACATGTCCCGATATTACAAAATGCACTAATTAATCAGAACAAATTGCAATAGATCAACTGAAAGCCAGACAATGTCAGCACAAATCTAATTGAATTTTATATCTACCAAAATTAGTCAAAATAATCACAGCTGGTCGGCACTGCAACTTTTGCAGTGTGGCATAACAGTAAAACTGATAATAGCCTGCTGCGTGTTAACTCAACAGCAATTTTATGTTTGTATTTGCCTAAACTAAGCAACACCTGTTACTCTCCCCTCCACCCCCCTCCCCCCTCCCTAAAAAAAAAACTCCGTTCCTTGGCGACAAGAGTTTAAGAGGCGGGATGAGACTGATGTGATTAAAAAAATGAGAGAACGGTCGGAAAAGAGGGGGGGGGGGGGAAGAGCATGCCTGGAACGATCTAACAGGAGAAGGAGAGGACATTCCTTCAAACTGCACCAGCTTTTCTGTTTATCCCAGGTGTAGAAAAAAAGGATGAATGATCTTCATGTTTATGCCAGAGGCGGCTGCCAAATGGGGCTCTCAGTTAAGTGGTTTTCTTAGAGAAAGATATAAGAATAATTTGAATAACTGAGTCTAATACTGGACTGTTACAACTTGGGAAAGACAAAAAACAGAACAGCTTCGTTTCTTGAACGGTTGGCATTTGGCAAAGTGTAAAATGATGGCATGTAGCCTTTCTTTTCGTTTTGTTTTTCTTTTTCTTCTTTCTCTTCTCATTGTCTTCTTCTTCTTCTTCTTTGTCTTTTCTTTCTCTTTTTTTTTTCGGGGTAGGAGAGAAGAGAGAAATGTGTGTGTTGTGCAGGGGGGGGGGGGGGGGGGGGAGGATGTTTTTGTCTTTTGTGTGCGGCTGTGTGTTAATTTCGTTTTGTTTCGGATTTGTGTGTATGTGTGTATTTACATTTCTTTGTTTCTTTGTAATGACTCCTGGTGCTTTCGACGATAGTTCTGAGGAAAGCTGAGAGTTAAACAATAATAATGATAACAATAAAGATAATAGTGCTTTGGTCAATTGTAAAAGAAAGAAAGAAAAATAAAGAAAGAAAGAAAGAAAGAGAGAAAGAAAGATTAGAAAAAGAGAGAGAAAGAAAGTTCAGAAAGAAAGAAGAAAGATCAGAAAGAAGGAAAAAAGAAAGAAAGATCAGAAAAAAAGAAAGAAGGAAAGAAAGAAGGAAAGAAAGAAAGAAGAAAAGAAAGAAAGGTCACAAAGAAAGAAAGAAAGAAAGAAGAAAAGAAAGAAAGAAAAATCAGAGAGATAGAAGGAAAGAAAGAAAGAAAAAAGAAAGAAAGATCAGAAAGAAGGAAATAAAGGAGGGAAGAATGGAAGATCGAAAGACAGGCAGAAAGAAAGAAAGAAAGAGATATCAGAAAGAAAAAAAAGAAAGAAAGAAAGAAAGAAAGAAAGATCAGAAAGCAATAAAGAAAGAACGAAAAGTCACAAAGAAAGAAAGAAAGATCAGAAAGAAAGGAAGAGAGAATGATCAGGAAAAAAAGAAAGAAAGAAAAGAAATACTTAGGTGAACTGTACATTTTACAACCTGCCAACATCGGGAAATAAACAGCAAACAAAAAAGCATAACAGAACAAAAACATTGGTTACAAAATGTGACACAAAACCAAACAAAAAACAAACAAATAAACAAACTAACAAACAAAAAAATTAGAGATAAAACAAGAACATCCCTCCGATATATATACGATAGGTAATTGCATTATCTTTTTCTTTTGATGCATATTGCAGGTGACGGTGCAAATTTCCTGTGACCTGGGAATGCAAGGTAAAGACGAATTGAGGCGAAGCTGCAACTGATAGAAATTTGACGTGAACAAAGGCAAGGGAGTCATCGAGATCAGTCACCTGTCTAAATTGACTTAAGACCTACAGACTAAGTTAGGCCTAAGCCCAGACTGATCTACGCATGTTTGAAGGTGTTGTGGAGGAGACATGTATGTCAAGAATGCTGCCTAAATAGCAATGCTGAGTGTACACAAGGTTAATGATATGACTGGCCGGGCAAAGACCGATTTATGTGTGTGATCCTGGTGTGGAGGAGATAATGAGATAAATGAAGGAAACTGCCTATATACTCATGCTGAATTTATACAAAATTTATGATATTAGCAGTCTAAGATAAACCTGGACATACAGTGATATATTTATGTTGATTCTGTTATGGATGATATATTATACAGAGACAAGTGCCTGAATACGAGTACTGAATTTAATCACGTAGCACGACATGTGTGACAGGTCCTAACATTCTTGAAGATACATACTGATCTCGATATGTTAAATGTGTCGTGGAACAAATATCTGAAGAAAAAGCTGCATGACAACCAGAGGAAGTCACCCAAGACATAATATGGTACGAATACTCAAGATATATATATATAGGCAAAGACTGATTTATACTGGCCATTGCCTAACACTAATGCTGAATTCATGCAAAAGATCTGATGTTAATAATCCTAAGAGATGTCTAGGCATACAGTGATACAAGTATACTGATCTATTGTGGGTGATATTATATGTGGAGAAAGTTGTCTAATTAAATACTAATATTGAACTTGCATTAGATGATGTGGTAAGTTACAAGTCAAGTCTACGGAGAACTAATCCACAATTATTTCATTTAGATTCTTGTTGGGAAGGAAATTCCTGACGAAAGCTGCCTATTGAACAGTAATATAACGTGGAATTCTATCAAAGAAAGTTAAAACAATGATTCTCTGGCATCGCAGAACAACGTGTGTCTCAAATTTACTACTGTTTCCTGTTCAGCTGTGATGACGGGAATCTTTTCTCTGAAAAACCGCGAATAGGGAATTCCTTACTCCACATTCCATTATGCATTGTAATGTTTATTAATATAGAAGGGATAAATCATATATATGTGACTGATTTCTCTGTCATACAAACAAGTTATAAAATGCCTGTTAGGCCAAAATGTTTTACACAATTCTGGAACACGTCGAACAGAAACATACCTCCCTTGATGTGAAATAGGCTATCTATTTTGTGAAGAAAAATACGTGGGTTAAGGAACAGTATTTGTGACGTCACTTCGTGTGACGTAATCAACGGTCTCAAACTGAGTTCACTTCATCAGCTACAACGGGCCTGGCTCCTCATCATGGGCGATGGCCTCAACACGACCCAAGGCCTCCTCACCACCAACTTCACCTTTGACCCTCATTTGCATGCCGGGGCGTGGCTTCCGGCGTCAATCAACATCGTGCGAGGGGCGTGTCTAGTGGTGATCAGCGTGCTGGGTGCCAGCTTCAACGCCTTCATGATCATTGCCATCGTGCCCAACCGGCGGCTGAGGACTGTGCGGAATATATTACTAGTCCATCTAGGAGGGGTGGGCCTTATGTCATCCATCTTCACCACCATGTATCCGGCAGTCATCACGTTTCATGTAAGTATCACAGTTTATGGATCATATTTCATGACAGAAAATCTCACAGTTTATCTGTCAAATTTCATATTAAGTATCACAGTTTATGGACCGCATTTCATGTCAGAAAATCTCACAGTTTATCTGCCAAATTTCATGCTGAGTATCATAGTTTATCCATCGCACTTCATGGATGCACTGTTGAATTAAAATTTCATGTAAACTGTCACAGTTTATCAATCAAAATTTATGTGAAGTATCCGCCATGTTTGATATAAGTATGACAGTTTAAATACGTTAAAATTTCATGCAAAATATCACAGTTTATCCAACACATTTTACGTGAAGTAACACAGTTTATAGGGGAGTTAATGTTATGTAATTATCAAATTGCATGGAAATATCTCTTTCCAAATAAAATGACTTCGTTTAAGTACTACTTCCGCTGTTTTCACTCTAGGCTAATACATGTATCACATTTCATGTTGGCATCACATGCATGTTATCACATTTCATTAATATTTTATATCTCATGTAAGCACCCATTTAATTGAAATAAGTAACCTGTTTCATGTATCACATCTGGTGAAAGTGTCCAATTTTCTAGAAAACTCTCAATCCCATGTTAGTGCATGTATCATTTTTTAATGCGCGTCGCAATCCCAAACAATCTCATTAGCATATCGGATAATACACTTGTGTTCATGGAAGATATCCATCAAAAGGTATTACTTTACTGAAAAATGCACAATCTTTCATGGTCCCAGAGAAAAACCACATCTGAGTTTCACAGCTGTTGGCAGATGTTATCTAAAAAGATTCAGGATCGATCCTCAGACAAGAGGGGAAAAAGCTCACGATAGATCTGCCTCAGGCAGCTCTGTTTCCTCTAGTCTATCCAATAGGAGATCGTTTCGCAGATTATCTGCCCCTCCCAAAAGAGGGACTCGTGTAATGGGAGATCATTTTGATCAGCCTTATTATTTCCCTTTGCCCGACAAAAGAGGTGCTTAGCAAGCGATGAAAAGAGGGGAAAATCCCTTTACTTCTTGTTTTTCGAAAGACTGACCACCAAAAAATTTGATAAAATTATAATAATAAGACGAAAACATTCTCTTTACATCATAATTTTTCTGGAATTTTTCATGGTCTATGTTTCAAGCAAAGGGCGCAAAAGTGATTTTTTTTCTCTTTACACTGCTTTTTCAATCCCTCTTTTGTCTGGTAAAGGGAAGTAATAGGCTTGAGCACAACGATCTCCCATTTCGACAGAGAAGTGAAAGCCACAGAATTGTGAACAACGAAGACAATATTGAAAACAAGGCGAGAAAAATCAAAACCAACACAATCCCCGTGCCTTTCACCTGTAGATACTGACCATTGACTATGGTCATCAAACATTGGTCATTTCAAGTCTACGAAAAACACTGTACAAGGAGACAAAGACAACCAACAATGTTGAACGGAAACAGGGCGTGTTCTTCTAATCTGCTTGTTTGCCTAAAATATTAGAACGGGAAGACCCAATTCTAAGTTTTATTCTAACTTAGAATCGAAAAACAACCGTGTGAACGCGCATTCTGATGTCAATTCTAAATAGAAAAAAAAATTGGAACAGTAGAAACGGAAAGCTTTCATTTCTAAATTGCTTTCTGAATTAGAACCGTGTAAACATCAGTTCTGAATTTTGATCAGATTCTAAGAAGATTAGACCGTAAAATTAGAACCCTGTAAACGCGGCTGAAGTTGTGATTTTATCATTCCAACACCAATGCAGAACTCAGACTGCTTCAACTCTGCCATCATCAGACAAAACGTTGCAGAAACATATCTAGGTCAAATCAGGTTTTTGTCAGATTCGAATTCCCGATATCTGGACAATTTTTTTGTTCTTCGCAACATGACTCTATCTTGAGAAATAAGGATTTTATATTTGAATCTGTAATAGAATGGCTATTTACTGAGTAATAGACTGAAACTTTTTTGTAAAATTTAATTTTCTGCATATGTCACGATTTGTCAGAAGGCAGGACTGTCTTCATAAACGGAAAGGGCCATGGAAGTAGCTGTAGTGGTATATATACATTTACAACACTTTATAGAGCAGATAATCGCAACTTTGTCCGACCAGATATCCTGCGTGCATCACATTTTGAATACACGCCCAACCAAGAATTGACAAGGTAATTATAGCAATCACATTAGTTCATCGAGTACTTCATCACAATTTACGGGATTGTAGGAAGACTTGACTGGGAAATTGTTTAAAAATCCGTGAAAAGTCTTCTATCATTTTTACAATTTGTTTGTCTTTCACTGGCTGTGTTTAGCTCCTCCAAGTATTTGTTATCTCTCAGGAAGGAATCTGTTCTTTCTTTGTCTTGTTTTGTTTTGTGTCGTTTTGTGTTGTTTGTCTCGTCAGGTTCTTCTTGCAAAATGTGTTGTAATAATATATATATATAGAGAGAGAGAGAGACAGCATTTCTATAGTGCTTGTTCCCAAACAGTACAGGCTCTAAGCTGTACAATCTACATTTTGTTTTCACGATGTTTTACTGTTCCTTTTCACCTCTGTTCGTCTCACTGAATGTTTTCTGTGATCTTCTTGTCATAAAACCACCGAGGTCAACAAGTTGCTTTCTAAAGTACACGTTTAGCTAGTTCTGTTCCTTTGAAACGCTGGAACTACTTACTGCTCCCTTTTTTCTTTTTGTTGTTCCTGTTACTCGTTATTTTTGTTTCTTTTTTCTGCTTCATAATATTTGTTATTCTGCATTTCAACAACTGCACATAGTTCTAAACACCTTCGCTCTCAAAATATAAAGCGATTAGGCATTGCTGTTTTGCAGCCATAAAGCGGTGCACAAGAAAAGAAAAAGAGAAATTAAAATGACAAAGAATCAAAATAAAACAACAACAAAACATGGAATACGTCTTTCCATACTTTATAATACACCTTCTCAGAAGTGAAAGCAAGCTTTTTTATTTTTCTTGAAGATTATAAAACACATAATCCATGAAACTCGCATTTCGATCACTTCACACTAAATCTTCTACATTTTTGACCCACTGTGCGTCATAGTAAACTGAATATTTCCATCGGCGTCCGTTATCTTATTTATGTATAAAGCAACATTTATGTGCATGTATTTCTGAGTTTAAAGTACCCAGCGACCTTCTGTTCAGCTGTTTTGATTTTGTTCTCTTTTCTGCTTGCTGTATGTGAATTTGCACTATCAGGACGTCATTCTCTCTGGAATCTGGGTTCTCTTGTCCATAACATTCAGGTTGCTTTGTGTGTCTGGAGATTTGTCACACCTTGATAAACGCAACTATATCATAACTATCACAATGACTCTGTTTATCTAGACGACACTTTAAAAAATCTGCTTTCTGCATCGATATAGGAGTAGCATGTACCAGATGGTTGAAAATTTCTGTTCTTTTACAGCACATTTTACAACAAGAGCCTGACAAAAAACAAAACAAGGCAAAGAAAGAACAAATTCCTTCCTGAGAGATAACAAATACTTGGAAGAGCTAAACACAGCCAGTGAAAGACAAATAAATTGTAAAAGGTGTAGGAGTAGCATGTACCAGACAGTTAAACACAAAGTCTGTGTTCCTCATTGGTAGCGAACTAGCACAGGGTGGTTAAAAAATGTCTGTGTTTTGCATTGATATAGAAGTGACATGTACCGGAGGGTTAAAACAAAATCTGTGTTCTACATTGGTGTAGGTGTAGCATGTACCAGACGGTTTTTAAAAAAGCCTGTGATCTGCACTGTGTCGGAGTATCATGTACTACTGAAGAACTTTATGTTCTGCTTTGGTATCGGAATGGCATGTACCCGTACTTAATTTTCAGTCCGCTCTTACTCCAGTAGTACTTTTCGCGGCTGAACCTACTGAGTCTCTTGAAGTGTCTGCAGATCAAGAGAAGTGTAACTGTGTTATTCGGATGTTTCTGGCTCTGTTGTCTGCCTGGTCTCCTTTACTGACTATGTCACCTTCAGTTTTGTCTCGACTTTGGACAGGCCAGTTTGTCACAAAGTTACATCATGTCTGCTTTATTCTACTTTTTCTCCATACCTGACTAAGCAAACAACATTTACACAGATAACAAAAAGAAAGAAGAGCACAAATCAGAGAAATCGTAATATAAATTGCAGGACTAATATTTTATCAAAATATTTGGAAAAAAATGTTATGGGCATACAGTTTTCGGAAAAGCAGAGTGACTGAGTGATTGTTCTTGCCCAAAAAAGGGTCTAGAACAGAGGTCGGCAAACGCCGATACGCCCAGATACGGCCTGGTGTCCACCCTGGCCGAACGCCTACCTAGATATATATTACATCTGGCCTAACTGATTGTTATGAGACAGAGTGAGGTTTTGAAGCATGGTTTACATCTGAAGCTGATGAGATGCTGCTGCTGAACTCTTCATCATCTGAACCTGACAGTGTAGCTGTCTCTGAGAACATGCAACATTATGTTTCTTACTTTGATTGCACTGTTTTTTTGTTTTACTAAAACAATCTTTCCTCCTGGCCTAGTGTGCTTTCTTGACCCCCTGAAATGGTCTGGAGGCCTGAAAAGTTTGCTGACCACTGGTCTAGAGAGTCCTCCCAATTACGCACTCTGAATCTGAATATGTCAGTGACCAAACGGTATGAGTAAAGCGAGTGGCATTCGCGACTTTGACATGATTGTGATTGCGTCACTATGGTTCGTTAGATTAAAATCATTTTATCTTTTTAAAATCATCAAAAAAATATGCCCTTATTTGGCGTCTTTCACTCACTCAAACAATGGGATCACAAGGTAACACTAAACTGATGTTCCAAAATAAGGTTCAGTCCAAAAAAAAATTAGTGAAGATCTTATATATCTGTCTCGTCCGACAGCTAACTGAAGTCTGTTCTTCATTTCAGGGTCGCTGGCTGGGAGGGAAATCTATGTGTCAGACGTACGCCTACATCACCTGTGTGTTTACTAGTGTGTCCGTCTGGACGATTGCAGCCCTCAGCTGGGACAAGTACCAGACCATTGCCTCCCCCCTCCATCACTCGCTCACCGCCACCCTCCGCAAGATGCTCCCTTGCTTCTCCGTCTTCTGGGCCTGCGGTCTCATCCTCTCCCTTCCCCCGCTCTTCGGAGCCAACGAGTACTCCTTCCACTCCACCATGGGCATCTGTGGCGTGAATTCCTCCAGTGCTGCCGGCAGGTGGTACACTTGTGTGCTAGTTTGTTTGTCCTTCATTTTCCCCTTCTGTCTCATGATTTACTGCTACGCTCACATATTCCGCATAGCTCGCACCCAGAGCAGCCGTATAGCGGCCACCATGCTCAGGATGGTCAGCGTTATCCAGGCTCCTATCGCTCCTACCTCCCAAAGCTCACTATCTCTACGCGGCACCAAAGCCATGGGCACAATACTCCAGCTTATAGGATCCTTCGTCTTGACTTACCTCCCTTACGCCATCATCATTTTGTACGAAGTCATCTTTGCCGTTCACGCCAACGCTGTTTTCGTTTCCATAGCAACCACGCTTTTTCTGGCCGCCCCATTCACCCACGCCGCTATCTACGGTATCAGGAATCAGATTCTGAGGACATCTTTTTACCGTTACACGCGTCGCAAAGCCCAGCATTGCTGCGCCAAGGACAAGCGACGTGGAAGCGTCAAATCCCTTACCAGAAAACCTTCCGCCACTTTGAAGATGCCCATGAAGTGCATAGTCCGTAGCGACGGTAAACAATATGTTCTACGCAGGACTCTATCCTGTCAGGGCGGGCCCCTCAACGGCGAGATCGAAGGTCTCAAGGAACAAGTCACCAACCTGCCACGTCCACATTCGTTTAACGTCTTACGGAAGGCCAACGGCTGGTCACCCACGTTCTCCAACGGCTCTGCCGGACTCCCGAATGGAGGTGGATGCGGGGGCAGCATCCGTGAAGAAGGGAAACAGATAAAGGAGGTGTCGTTTTCCGACGAGGTATCCTACATCCACCCCGACGGCATGTCCCACGTAGCCAAGCAGGAACTGTCTTTATACAGTAAGGACATCATGAAAGAAATGAGTGCCATGGAGTCCGAAATGGAGGAGATGTCCCGATACGATCAAGATCAGGAAGAGCATGTCTCACTATACGTCAAGGGACAGGAAGACTCGTCGAAATCCGATTCCAGAAAAGACGAGCTCTGTAGTTTGTACCAGTTCAAAGAGAAACTGGAAAAGGCGAAAAAGCCGAAAACAAAGATGAATTATTTCAAAGAAAAATCTCCGAAATATCGTCGTGGAAAAGACAAAACCTCGCGTCGACGTCAGGGAGTAGATCAAGAGGAATCGTCCATTTTTCATGTAGAGGATATGGAAGGCGAATCCAGATTTGAACCAGAGTCGTCGGATGATGGTGTTTCTTTTGCTTGATATTGATTAATTATGGTATTCAGAATTGTCCTTGATGTTGTTGTTGTTGTTGTTATTGTTGTTGTTGCTTCTCATGCTGTTGTCGACAATATGTCTTTCGATGTCCAAGAGAACCATATTCACGTTTGTAGTGTTCTAAAGTTGTGCACTCACTGGTGACTGATCGAGCCAATGTGCAACCTCTTCATAAAGACTGAAAGTTGTTAATGTCATTGTTATAATTGTGGTTGTTGTTGTTGTTATTTTTGTTGTTGCTGTTGGTGCTGTTGTCGTTGTTATTGTTGTTCTTGTTTTTTTTTTTCTTTTTTTTTTTCTTCTTCGTTTTTCTCTTTTTATCACCTCTTCCTCTTGTTCTCGTTATTTTTAGTGTGTTGCTCTTGTTTCTGTCGACGACTAGTTATTATCCGTCCTTGCCTCCTGTCCGTCTCTCTCTCTCTCTCTCTCTCTCTTTCTCAGACATATCTTAAGTACTGAACATAAAGGCCAGGATCTTAGAAATACATTCATTTTCCGTTTGTCGTAGCTTGCCTCTTGATTGAAAAAGAAAGTAACAACAACAACAACAATAAAAAAGAAAAGTCACGGAATGATATTACGCTCCCCCCCCCCCCTTCCAACCCCGACCGTCCGTTTGTTTAACCGCTTCCCCCCCCCCCCCGCCCCTTCCCATTTTCCTACCACGTTGCCATTCCCTGCACCCATTTTTTCAGATCACTCTCAAGAAAGAAAGAAAGAAAAAGGAAAAAAGGAAATTGGAATGAAAGAGAGAAAAAGAAAGAAAGGAAAAAGGTTGGAATGAAAGAAAGAAAAATAAATTGGAATGAAAACTTAGTATAATTACAACATTTTTAGGCGAGAAAGTCATTAAATATTGTCTTGAAGACATAAAATGTCTTTGGGACAGTTGTCTTCTTCTGCAGCAAAGGTAAATGAATGAATGTGTAAATGACATGTCAAATTGTCTTGCGGCATTTTGTAAAGGAACATTGACAATTTGAATAACTGGGAATTAAACATAGATGGACAAAAAAAAACATGATGCAATATACAGAAACATTAGCAGACCATAGCTTTCGTGGTGAAAAAGAAAAAGAGGAAGAAAATGGGAAAAGGGGAGATGATGATGATGATGAAGAAGAAGAGAAGGAAGAAGACGAAGAAGAAGAAGAAGAAAAGGAGGAGAAGGAACAGGGAGAAGAAGAAGAAGAAGAAGAAGAGGAAGAAAAAGAAGAAGAAAAGGAGGAACAAGGGGAAGAAGAGGAAGAAGGAGGAGGAACTGGGGAGAAGAAGAAGAAGAAGAAGAAGAAGAAGAAGAAAAAGTCAGGAAGGAGAGAACATACTGAATTCTATCCAGATATGCCTTCACCTGAAAGGAATGAACTGAATTTGAAATGTATCCGTACAAAGAAAACAGTTCGCTGGAAAACATCCAGAATACCTGGCACTAAGGCCGGAGCTTGGAGCTTGTCAGGGTTTTCTGTCATTGCAGTGCAAGCCAAATGTTAAATACACCCAGGCGGATTGGTTTTCAAACATACTGAACTATAAACGTTTGACTTTACTCTCTCTCCACCTTCATCCCACCCCACCCCTACCCCCCTACCCCTCATCCACACCCCCGCCCAACTACAGCCAGAACAGTGCACCTGACCTGTTTTACCTTCTCTATAGTTCTATCTACACCATACATTGTCAATGGGAGATCGTTGTGCTTAGTCTTCTTTACTTTCCATTCTCATATAAAAGATGTGTTGACCAATCAGTGTAAAGAGAAAAAAAAACTTTTGAGTCCTTTGCTTGAAACATACAGTATGAGTGGTTTTTTTTTAAAAATATATCGTATAAATATAATCTTTTCTTGTTATTGTTATAATTTTGCTATGTGGAGACAGATGCTATGTGGAAACAGATGCTATGTGGAGACAGATGCTATGTGGAAACAGATGCTATGTGGATACAGATGCTATGTGGAAACAGATGCTATGTGGAAACAGATGCTATGTGGAAACAGATGCTATGTGGAAACAGATGCTATGTGGAAAGATCCAAGGGAAGAGAAGCAGAGGACGGCAACGAATGAAATATATTGACAGCCTGAACAGATACGCCACCAAGAATGAAGTGAGCAATACCGAGATGATAAGGAGAACTAACAACAGAAGGGTCTGGCAAAGCCATGGTCGTCGATGTCTGCTTCAGACCTGGCACCGTAAGAAGAAGAAGCAGAAGAAGAAGTTATAATTTTATCAAAGTTTTTGGTGATCAATCTTTCGAATGACATCAAGTGGTGGATTGTTTTTCCTCTTCACACGCCTTGCTCAAGACCGCTTTCGTCAGGCAAAGGGAAGTAATAAGGCTCATTACGATATATGTTGATATTGGATGTTGGTTTTCATAAAATGCATCAGTGCGATTTCATTTTCCATCAGTGCGATTACGGCCACATTGGGTCAAGCATGATACACGTATTTATGACAAACATGAGTTACAAAAAAAAGGTGTAGAAAGTTATATAATACAAGAATCAAAGCATGTTAAAGACTATCAAGAGCCATCAAGAACATTAATTATAACACAATAAAAACCTCGAGCTTAGTTTTTTTACATTTGGCACATATTTTTAAAGTTGTTTCCTCGGGGTCATGTTGTGGATGGATGGAATTCTGCATTTAGGAACTGAAACGCAAACATTGTCGCGGCCGGACATAATAGCAGAACGGCTTAGACAGGAAGTCTATTTTAGGAGCCGAAAAAACAAATAAAACTATCAAAAGTATACATCAATATTATTGTGCCAATATGTTGGTTTATGGCACAGCTTGCCGCGTGCTGATACATATTTTTTCCCTTTTTAGTCCAACGGGATAACACCGAGTTTTCTTTGAAGCTACTAACGTTTACTTTAAAGGAAATGACAGTTTAAGATAAGATAAAATAAGAATTTATTTTTTTTTGGTCTTCAGATAAGTTTTTTTTTTTTTTTTTGAGGGGGAGGGGGGTCTGTTTTTTCCCCCTCAAAAGGAAATTCCATTTTTGCAGTTAATGAGTTACAGTATACGTGTATAGAAAAGATACGTTCATATTCATATGGCGGCAAAAACATCACGAATAGCGTGAGAACAAGGCAGAGTCATTGAACATTGTCTTAGTTTGTATACATTATATTAGAACTGAATTATGAGATTTATAATTTAATGTGATACAATTTATGATTTCTATGTTATTATCCTGTGCGCTGCTTGAGGAGAGTTCTACTGAAAGACAAGACAAGATCTGCCCCTAGGTAACCGTATAGAGTAAAGTACCACATTTAAAAGTGAACGTATATTAAATTTGCAGAGACCTAGTCAAGTCGAAACGTCTGGATGATGTTACGGTTGTATATAAAAAGTGATACTCACGAGAACTATGGTATATGTTTGAGCATTATCTCTCCCAACCCAGCATTCCTTATGGTGTGAGTAACGAAACTGGTGATGAACTGAGTTGAATATTTTTATGGTTTTGTTCATCGCGGTGTGGTCTCTTTGTAGCCAAATCCTTTCTTCCTCCACGCTTGTCCCCCCCCCCCCCTTTTCCACCTACATACACATACACATAACCATTTTTCTGTATCTCTTGTATGTCATTAACTCACTCACTCACTCATTCACTCATTCACTCACTCACTCACTCACTAACTAACTCACTCAGTCACTCATTCACTCACTCACTCATTCATTCACTAACTCACTGATTCATTCACTCGCTCACTGACTCACTCACTCACTCACTCACTCATTCACTCGCTCATTCACTCGCTCATTCACTCATTCACTAACTCATTCATTCACTCACTCTATCGTTTCTTTTCTTTCTCTCTCTCGCTCTCTCTCTCGTTCTCTCTCACATCTCAGATCTGTCATGTTTTTTCTTATTCATTTCCTCGTGTCATATTTCATTTGAAAATGGTGTAGACACCTTCAAATTGTGGGATTATTGATTTCATTAGCAGGTAAATACCGTGAATAATTATTATTATGGTTTATTATTGTGGGTTTGTCGCTCTCATGATGAATGAGTTACGGAGTCCATGAATGGGAGATCGTTTCGCATATTATCTGCCTCTTCCAAAAGAGAGACTCATGTAATGGGAGATCATTTTGACCAGTCCTATTACTCCCCTTTGTCAGACATAAAAGGTGTTGAACAAGCAGTCTATAGAGGAAAAAATATTTTTACTTCTTATCATTTGAAAGACTGATCACCAAAAAATTTGATAAAGTTATAACAAGAAAAAAACATTCTCTTTATATCATATTTTTTTTTCTTTTTTAAATTTTTCATGATGTATGTTTCAAACAAAGGGCGCAAAAGTGTTTTGTGTTGTTTTTTTTTCTATTTGCACAACTTGTTCAATCCCTTTTTTTTTTTTTTTGTCGGGTAAAGGAAAGTAATAGGATTGAACACAACAATCTCGCATTGCCGGTAACACGATGGATGGTGCAGATATGTCCACATGATTCTCTGTTTTTTTTTCTGTATCTTCTGCGCCTTTGTTTGTTGTTTTTTCCTCTTCAAGATTTCTTATAAATCCACTTGTTCTTTATGTCAGTTGATTGAACTTTTGCCTGGCATCCACATAAAATTATTGTACATGTATTTGTTCTTAAAGTATTTTCTTTCTGTCATTAATTTGGCAGTATCAGGGTTTTCATCATGTAATTAGCGCTGATAGTCGTATTGAACCTACAATGCCCATTGTAGCTCATCTAATACAATCAGAGAAGAGCTTCTTAATTAATACTACAAGCTTAACGGAGAAAAAATTGAGGCTATTTCTTATTTTAACGAGGAATAATCACAAACTCTTGGTTAAAAAAAAAAAAACACAATATTTAATGTCTATAGCTGATTCACTGTATACTTTTGAAATTTAAGATTGATTTAAAGTAATTTTACAGTTGTATCATTTTATTCCAAAACTATGACGAGGGTTCTTAATTCCCCATCGGAGTAAATACGTTGATAATTCCCTCTACACACTCTCATTTAGGCAAACTTGTATTATTTGTCTATATTCTTTCCAGAAAAAAAAAAAAAAAAAAAAAATATATATATAT
>JBCEWB010784438.1:0-16489 GCA_039654565.1 Peronia peronii | reverse complement strand
CCCCCCTCCCCACAAAATTTAAGAACTTTCAGGAACATTTACGGACCGTAAGAACTCTGCAAATATCAACCGAAAGAGATCTCAAAATTAACACTTTTCACTCTGTAATGGCACTGACATTTTAATGTTATCAGATCCTCTTTGATAGCCAATTTTAGATAAAAAAAACTTAGCTTTAACTGGCTCCAGCAGAACCACTTACAGAGGAACAGGAGCTGAATGAAATAACAGATATTTGCAAAAGGAGATGGTGAAACATGATGGTGAAGATGATTACTAGGGGTGACTAGAAACCATCAGGAATGACACTAATGAAAATATAGTATGAGAATAAGTGAATTCATATGTGAGGGAAAATAAAAATTTCAGATTATTTCAGACTACTATCAGTCAGTATGATTCTGGATCTTCTCTTTACAGGGTAATAAAAGCTTACCTGAATTTTCCCAATTGCACCAATAGCTACATTAGGCGGCATAATGACTGGCCTAGCATATGTTCCACCAATCTGTAAATAAAGTCAGTTTACATCTCATTTACTACCTCATGGCATTTAGGTGATAATGTTGATCGGCTTAAACAACCTGCAATTTAAGACCAACTGGTCCCACATGCTCATTCAATCCATCTTGGACTGTCTATATGTTCACCTCATCAGTAAAAATGGAGCAAAATTCAATCACAAAAATAGCACAGCAAATGCCTGAGAACATCAATAATTCAAGACGACTTCCAAATGTGAATCTAAATATGTTTTGTTTTGTTTTGAAAAGAGGTGCTAAAAAAAATGTGCCTGACTGGATGTGGAATAAATTCATGGAAATTCTTATAACAAAACTGTACAAAAAACAAGAAAAACAAAATAAATGACAGCACTTTTTCATAAGAACAAAGACACACTTTTCAGTTTGATCTTATTTACAAGAAGGAAATATAGGACAACTTCTCTCAAACTACCCCTACACAAAATACAGTAGTACAGTGGAAATAAAGGAACAACAACAAAACTATTATTTTGCCTGTGGCTTCACTGAGATTATATTGCCAAGTTTATGGTGGTACACCTTGAACCAAGTGACGCAAAAATCAACTCGGCAATTCAGGAACCCATGTGTCCTGGGTTCCATCTCATGTTCAGTATGCATTTTTTTTTTTAAACATCCTTTTTTACTTTGTCTAGCTCACTTTAACACTGTCCCCCTTGATTTGCCTATCTGGACCATGTATTTTGTCTGCATCTCTCCTGGATATCAATTGTTGGCAAAACTTACACTCAGACAAGTATTTTACAAGTTTAGATTCAACTGTACACCTTAGTAAGCCAAGGTGATAATCAAGCCTTGTACCTAACGTTTACATCACTATATTCTTGCTATTTTGATTCTAGTGTTTTTTAGAAAACAGTGATGAATGCTAGTTCACTGCATTCTTGCTATTTTGACTCCACCTTTTTTTTTTTTAGAAAATAATGATGAATGGTGCTATTTTGTAGAATCAAATTTGCATTGATGTCCCACATATGAATACAGTGAAATACGGATGAGTCGATGCCGACGGGGGAAGAAAAATAAGATCAACTCACCCTAGTTCGATTCATCCGTATGTCACTAAAGACTACAAAACTAAAAATCGGCACTACTTATTTGGAAATACTTATTGTCTGACATTTTATGGTTACTTCCCCTTATGCATTCTTTCATGGAGCATCAAATTTGATCTCTTTCATTCATTTTCAGTGAGATCAACCTAGCTTTTGGTTGAATTTTAATATTATTTTAATACATGTATTATTATCGACACCTGTTGTCTTCGGCCATTTAACTTTCACTGTCATGTAAACTTGACGATGTTTACCTCTCCTGGACCCCAACCCTGCCTCCTGAACATTCATTTTCAATACAACATGATCACCCCACGCAGCTTCATCGCCCTCAACACTCCTCCCACTGCTTCATGTTATATTATGAAACACTGTACATGTATTACCTCTATAGGCCTTTTTCAAGATGATAAATATTACATGCGATGAATCTACCTGCGGGCGGAGCAGAGAGGGTGCAGTACCTCACTGTTCTCATTTTGACCGCAATAGCTTCTTCTGTGAAAAAAGCATAACTAGATCTAATCGGTCAAATTGCGAGTAAAAATAAGAGAGCGGAAAGAGCAATTTTTTACAACACCTTGCCACCCTCTAGTCCAGCGTGCAAGTTCACCGCAATGAGAAGAAGGCCAACTCTCTGGGGTTTTCCCGGGGTAATGTCCATGTGTGAACCACGGTATGGCCAGAGAATTCCCCACATCAAAGACGATCGCTGACACTACGTTTCCTACCCTCTTCGGCAAATTTGCATCACACATTCCGCAGCAGGGAGGAGGTGTGCGGTATGAGTACGAAACATCCACAGCTTGATGGGGGAGACCATGGAGAAGGAGGAGACAATGGCCGGTCGGTCTCTGATCACACAGCCTGAGGGAGGGTTTGGTTCTGTTTAGTGAATCAGTTTGACTTTGACAGTTGAAGTTTTTACCTATAGTCGTGCTGTCGCGTGATGGGAGGACCATAAATGTGTTGAAATGAAGTGCCTCGCAAGCCACGAGATTAGTAACATCGACTCAAGCGTTGCTTTTCCCATTGATCTTACAAGGAAGGGGACAGGAGAAAAAGATAGACTCATTAGTCGGCATCGATTCATCAGTTTTGATTTTTAGTAAAGTAAAGAAGTGCCGGGACCGGTTCCAAGAAAAAAGATCGACTCATCTGAAAGTTGACTCATAAGGATTCGACTCAAATGTCGATGTATTGTACTATTAGAATAAGTGGGAAAAAGTGAGACATTACGAAAGTCACAGTGCTCACCCCTTTCACAACAACTTTTTTTTTTCACAACTGACATTCCTATTTTAGACCTTGCTAGTTCCTCAGAGAATAACAGTAGGTCGTAACCTGCCATAACTCTCAACTTCCAAAGTTCTTGTCCAAGCAGAATGTGATTAATGAAAGTACATAACACTGAAAAGTTTAACCCTGTACACTATCATGAATTGGTTGTGAATCATGATTTAGTGTCATACACAAATTGTCTCTTGTGTTTCACTAATCAAATCATACAGTTCAGCATAGATGTAGCTTCTAGCAGTCAAATATAAATTCAGTGCTGACCCTATCTGCCAGATTTTAATGCTGAAAGTAAAAATTATAAGCCTAAACCAGTATGATCATATAGGTGATTCTTACTGCTACTTCTGTGTTATACAAGGAATGTCAGTACAACAAACTTTGGCAGCAAAGTCATATCAGGTACATCATACAATTATTGAAGATGTTAAGAACATACTATGGAGAGCACAAAGGATGATGAAGCAGTGATAAAGGACTAAACTCACACAAAGCTTCTCTCAGCTTTAAGATCACAATTTGCTGTTTACAAGCAAAACAACAAAAATAGCATCGGAATGATATATGGAGGCAATCATATTGCAGGCAACAGGTCAATCAACAGATTTTAAAATGGCATTTATGAAATTAACTCACTCAGTCTCAAACATGAGATATCTCATGTTGGGATTACAGTGATGTCAGACCAAGTAAGAGATACCTTGTGCTATGAAAAAAAATTCCCAAAATTTGTACTGTTGGTCAAAACATCCATATTTATTGAAATATGGACATAGCGACATCCCCTCCTTTTTCCGAACTATGAAACAATCATATGTATTTGAAAGAGAGTGATTTGAAGTAACAGTTTGTCAATATGTTTTGCCCATAAATAAAATCATCGAAGAAAATTACAGAGTGCTGGAATACGTGTTGTAGAAAGTGATTCTGATAACAATTTCTCAGAATTCAGGTAAGAAGTTTGTTAAACTGAATGCTACTGGTAATAAATGTAGATTGAGAGAGTAAAAGTATTGAAATTAAGCTTGTCATGGGACAGAAGAAACAGTTGAAATACTCTAGAAAGGATCTATTTAAAAAATTAATTAAAAAAAAATATATTTAACTCTTAGTCTCCGGCAAGCCATGGACTGTGGCTCGGGTTTCGTACTACTTTGCCGGCAAGCCACGGGCAGTGCTCACAATACAACTAGCGAGCTCTTTCTGTACAAGTTTTGAAGAAATTGCGATTTATGTAATCCAATCCAGATTTAACAATGTATGGGAAGATGTTTCCTTTAATACTGAAAAATGAAGAGTACTTTTCACAGTATTTCGAATCTATTTGTGTCAAGGAAACAACGCATTTAATTTGTAAACATAGTACCAGCTGTTTGACTACCATGGCATTCTCATGGAAGAGGACTTAGATCTAACCATTTATCAGCAAATCAGGCTCTGAAATTAATCAGTACTTAGTGTGAAAGTGACAGTGATGACGATCAATGTATTTTAGTGACAGATTCCAAGTTTTAAGCCAATGATATAAATCACAACAAAAGTGATAACAACGATCAATCATTATGCCAGTGGTTCGACGATTTCTCCAATACTAAGTCCTGGTCCCAAGTATTGAAAAATGCGTTAGAAGGGGACAAGATAAAGGAAAAGGCTTGGCAAGAACTATAAGTAGGAGGGATATGTCTAGATCTACATCTATATCTAATCTAGGTCTGCAGTTGCTAGACCTACAGAGTGGCAGTCATGAAATGTTTGTGAAGTTCATGGACACAGAACTAATCAGAAAACTACTCATAAAAACTTTATTTTATGTACAGGTGTACTGATATTTGAAATCAATATTTAGGATTGAATAAACATTGATTTCAAATAAATTTGCATACAAATTTCAAGAACAAAAGTTAGTGAGAACAGAAATAAGACAAAAATTGTGTGTTTATTTTAACTTTTTTTTTTCTTTGCCTTGGCCGTCGCATTCTTACCTATTTTTTGCCCATACCATATGTACAATCCAAATGTGGAGACCTTTTTTCAGCATCTTTATTCATTTGTGATCAATCTGACACACCAAACTGCCACATAAATTGGTGTCTGTAGATCATGAAATATGGAACTAACTTCAAGCCAAAATATAGGGAGAATAGGAATAATGGCTGCATCTAAACGTGGAATACACAACATGAAGTTTCAAACTAGGGGTAATAAAATTTGGTGTCAGGTTTCAGGGTGGTTGCCGAGAGGCATCAAATGCACTCTGGTATGACCAGCCCATCGTAAATGAGAGTCTACAGGTGAAATATTTGTCTCCTATCATGATCTGGTCATCAACGTGACTTTTTTGCTTACTTTGATGAACAAATATGATGTTATGAAGGGATTAAACACAGTATAAGGTATGCTTAGAAAGGTAATAAGAGCCCTATTTAAATGTTTAAGATGTGAAAACGCTTTTCCACCAGCATAAATTTTAACCCGGTTGCAAAAAAGTATATAAAACAGGCAAATTAGGACAATCAATACAGTTCAAGACAAAAAGCGGCACTGTTTTGACATATTAGTTATATATCTCTGTTGCACATACTCCGACAAATCATCAGTACTAGGTTTTATCAATGGATATAGCTTTTGGAAAAAATTATTGTCTCACCTGTGCAGCGCACTCAGCTACTTTTTGGTGTCTATGAGCCAGTTTTGATTACCAAGATGGCAGAGGTAGTTCATTTACACTCTAAGCAATAGAACATTGGGTGCATAAATGTACCATCTCTAGCATTCCAGTGATGCTTATCACTGCTTGCTACCACCAAAAGCTTGGAGTGTAAACAAACTACCTGTGCTAGAATGTATTTTTTTTTTTATATGCGAAAGTGGATCACAGGCGACATTTTTAAAAAAAAAACAATTTATGGTATTATTATTATTTCAAAGAACAGACAAATGAAGTAATCTTGTTTGCACATTTTTATTTTCCTGATATGTTATATTCACTCTATCTCTTTCTTCTCCTCTCTTTCTCTCTCTCTCTCTCTAAAGTCTAACTTAAACAATTTTACAAAGTAATCGTGTTATATATAAAGTAGAAAATACAATTAATGACATGGAGCTTTATATCTGATTTATACAGTATTTATATGAGATGTGACACAATGAAATCAGGCACTCATCAAACTGAGGTGATCAAAGAAATCATGTGTTTTTCAACAGTCAATGGATTTTTCTGCAATTTTTTTTTCTTCACAGAACCCTTCTACATCAATCTAAAAATGCATTTCAATTTGTTGAAATGGCTTGAGTAAAAACCCAAAAATTATAATTTAGTGACATGGGCTGTTAAGGATTAATAAGGATTAACAAAAGTGATCAGCCATTTTCTCGCTAAATTCTGCTGCAGCAAACAGGTCACCCCCATCGTCTTTAATTGCCAATATCTCGACTTCTACTTAAGATACAACAAAAATTTGTTAACACACAGAAAGGGAAATGAATAATCTTCACAGTGATACCAATAACTCCATATGCTCAAAATTTGACGAGCGCCTGATTTCATCGTTTCATCGTGTCTCGTCTCATATAATATATATATATCTCTGAATCAGCCCCACGCGAAATGTCTACCATAGTTTGGCCTACAGAAATGCAAAAACAAGAACAACAGATGTTACTCTAACAAGTTATGACACTTGTGGATTTTGTATCTTGTTTGTTTGTGTTGAAATTTAATGGCACATCAGCATGACCACAGCTATATTGTGCTGAACACTGTAAGACACGTTTACACGTCAAAAAGTGGAAAGAGACCGGGACAGAAGACAGGAGCAAGGAGAGGGAGAGAAAAGATGTCACCCTTGGAACATTGAGAATGACATCTCATGATTGGGAGACATCCTACCGATGGCAGGCTTCCACCGCCGGCAGGTGGGAGCAGAGAACCTACTAAAAATAGTACTCATATGCCCCGGGCCCCGCGGGGGGATTTTGTATGCTAGAGCAAGCATCATTTATCAATCTATGCCACTGCCCAAATACCTATATTTGCCCCCTACTGCAACTGTGCACAGTTCCTGGGGTAGTGGGAGATCTAGACAACATGAAAAGTTCAAATGCCATGACTTGTTGTTCCCATTGTTTAACACAGCAAATATGCCACTAAACTAAGTCGTCAGTGTCAGACGAAAGGTGTGACAATACGCAAATGTGACCAATACTACTGCTTCTTGCTTCTACCAATACCACTGTCACTTTGTTACTGGACTGTGTTTAACACCATAGGCAGCTAATGCTATTGAACAAAATACAATTGATAAATGGAAGCCAACATCATAGAATCGGAACCCTTACATTACTTTACAACTGGCAAATCACTTGCATGGAAACCTGCTTTGTTTTCGAATAAATGGTACTTCAACGAACAAGTCAGGACAGATCTGGGCCAAGTGTTTGTCCATTAGCCTGAACAATTTGTCCCTTTTTCTGAATATGCCACATGTCTGATGCTCGATGGCTGCAACTGTTTTGTGTAGCTGTTCAACACCTTGCTCGCTCTGAAGATTAAGCCCACATCTATGGTTCTTTATCCATGGAAATCAGTCGTCTTCCAGAAAATGAAGCTTTGGATAGACTTTTCCTTTTCCGAGCCTACGGTAGAAACTACAATAATTCTCTATACTACAGTGAATCTCTTCAAAGTCGGGCAATGGGCACCCATGAGAAATCAATTAATCAACTTTTGAATAAACACTGTTAAGTTTGTCAAGGTTTTTTTTTTTTTTTTTTTTGCAGCCTGGGCTTTTGAAATCAGTACGTTTTATTTATCTACTTCCTGGTTTCTGCAATCAGCTCAGAGGTGAAACTTTGAAAAAGCTGCTGTTATAAGTACTACTTGCAATGATTACCCACAAATGACCTAGCATGATATGCTTGAAGAGCAATTCTTTTTTTTTCTCACAGAGGCAGATTCCACAGAACAGTGTGTCATGGCAAAACCAATATTTTCTCACAGTGTCTATTTGTATGTTGTTATCTTACTTGTTCCTTTTATAAATTTAGTTGTGTCATTAAGGAACCTAGAAAACATAAAAATTTTTATTTCTTGTCTTTTTCCTTTGTTTAATTTTTTTTTTTAATGAGGCCGATATTAGAAATTCTGGGCTACACTATTTACTTTGTAAAACTGATGAAACAAAAATTAGTAAATACCTATTATAGAGCCACTGAAGCGTCCAAACGCATTTGTTTTCTGAAGTAGCGGTCTTAGAAATGAATTTTCTGGACCTTGGAGGTTTCTCTGTGTTTACTGATGAAAATTGGCCTCTTTTAAAAAGGCCTATTTTTAGACATGCATAACCAGGAAAAACGCTCGATGTTCATATCGCGCCAAATACCATGAAAAATGATATAACAACTTATGACATTCTGAATTGCAATAATACTATAATATCACATGCTCAAATGAAAAAAAAAAAAATTTAAAAAGGCAAGAACAGTTTTTACCTTTGGTTGAACCACGCGACCGATGTGTGTCCGGACAAAATCGCATATCGAGCCTGTTGAAAAACATTGTTTTTCCTGGGATCAACTTCATGGGAACTGAAGGTAAGTGTGTTGTTTTTAACCTAAAACTGATCCTTTTGATAAAAATTAGATCTGTTTTCATTTCATTTGTATATTTCTGGTGTAATACAGATTGTAAAAAACAGG
Source organism: Peronia peronii (assembly GCA_039654565.1). NCBI lineage: Eukaryota > Metazoa > Mollusca > Gastropoda > Systellommatophora > Onchidiidae > Peronia > Peronia peronii. Next base: position 7,896 of record JBCEWB010784438.1, on the reverse strand, counting down.
CATGCCAGGAACACCTCGAGCCTGAACATCGAGCCACATGCGCAGTAGGCATAGTCCAAAAATGTCGATTGCTGTCCGGCTGTATTATTTTCAGTCACTAAAACTCAGTCTTGTGCTTGAATATGTGTCAATCTATAATGGAGTTTTGCAAAAATATTGGTTTTAGGGATATATTTGGGTCACCGATACAATTTGAGTCAACATGATCGATTCTACCCGGGTAAAGATCCGATGTGTGTTAACTGTAGCACAGCATTATAGATTGGCGTTAGTGGGAATTACCCATCTGCTTGTAGTTGATAAAACGAAAGAATTTTCCCTTTTTGAATAACCTCAGGAGTAAAAGCGATTATTGTAGATCTGCAAGGGCCTTGGATTCCAATATTAGATCTAGACTAGATCTAGAGAAAATATTTAGGAAAAATAAACCTCTGGATATTTTATCTTGTTGCCCGAGTTAATCTTTAATTTTCGTTTTAAAAAAAGTAATTACAATTAGCCTACATCATGTATGTGTATAGGCCTATATATATTTGTGTGTGTGTATACAACCTGCTTACCCTCACAACAGCGGAAGAGAAACATCTGACTCAAAAGGAGGGAACATCAGGGAAAAGAAGGGAAATTTACTGATCCATAGTTTCTACTTAGAATTACTATGTATTACATAACAAACCAATAGAACATCCGCATGTGAATTTAAGATTTCATTCGATATAAATGTTGCACATTAAATTTGATCTGCATTTCTTACATTCTTTGCAGATTCATAACATAGTGAACAGTTTTGCTTTAATTCAAGTATAGATCTAGTGCGTTTTGCAGTATTAGTTAGAAAATTCATTGCACAAATTTCTGTTCTTTTGTGCCCTCCTCTTACATTTCTGAAGTGAAGGAGAAGGTGCGCTATCACTTCACTGTAGGGTGGGAAGACATGTACATGGTTGGTTCTCGGTCAGCCCGCCACCCAACATTCCCGCTTCCCCTTTGATCCAATGCTCCGATCACTGACTGGCGTTTCACATCCATCTGCTTCTGCCTATAACAATTAGTAATATTGAACAAGAATTCTTGACGGTTCAGATTGCCCGTGGGAAAGTAGAGGAGAGGACAGTGCCAGTGGGCTCACACAGTTGGCGGGACCGAGTGCGGGTGGGGGATAGCAGTGGATGGAGAGAGGAAACTGATGCATGGCATGCGCCAGTGAAGCGGTTTAATTCTGGCAGTGATAGTGATACTATGATAGCTATCACAAAAAGAAGTAGACGAAACAGCCATTTCATAAGAAAATAGCCGATGAGTGAGACAACCTCCCTCATGTGTACTGGCAGGGACATTCGAATAGCATGACAGGCCCGTCAAATTTCACACCAAAATTATGTCGGAATCGCCAAGACGTTTTTTTTTTTTTTAATCCCTCTTACGTAAAGTAAGCAGACAAGACCAGCAGGCTTACATGATGATGCACATTATGGGCAACCCATCGTCTTCTGTCCGATGACATGCGCACCAAGATATGTATTTGTAAGCTAAACAGGTCGGTGTCATCCGACAAGAATTTTGAGTGAAAGATCCCAGGATGAATCTACATCGTTTACATTGTGGTCAGCAACAAACGGACTGAAAGTGTGGGATGGAACACCACGGTTAATCAAAGATTTAGGTTCAAAAGAAATTACACAAGCAATCGTGGGCCAAGCGATGATCGGATCATGAATGACGGGCACACGTGAACGATCACTTAGCATGACAGCAGGATGGGCGGAGTGTAACACATAACACTACATGTCCAGACTAGGCTACATCATGTACTGTTGGCCTAGAATGTAGGCCATGGCAATGGTGGCAGGCAGGACCACTGCCCATAGCAACAAACAGGAGAACGCAGTTTTCATGATGGACTGTGAGTGAAAACTATACTCCGGCAGCATTCAGAATGATGCCCGAGCATGAAATGCGGAAAAACTAGTATAAAATATCCAAATTCTTCCGAATGCCGGAATTTGTATTCAAGGCGCGATACTGAGTCAAAATGCGGGATGATACCATAAAAATGCAGGACTGTAGGCAGGTCTGTGTATATATATATATATAAAATACATTATGTATACAGATCTATCTATATATAATATGAAGTATAAGTGGAGTCTACCTTCACAAAGTATGTATCTGTATCAAATGATTAGCAAGTTTAGAAATATTTACCGTTTTTGTTCATGCACACTCTAAGAATTTACTGAGTCATGTGACTTTACTTTGAAAATGTATTGCTATTATTTATTCCATTTAAAGTGTCAAGTACCCTACCATTGCTGAATGGAACCAACTCAGAGGGATGAATCCCACCAAGAAGAAAAGAGAGGCTGAAAAAGGCTTCTGGTGTTTCAATCATTCAAATCATTGAGGTTATAAATGTCAACAGTCTATTCAAGACAAAGCAGCTGGAATTGATGTTCTGTTCAATCTTAAAAGCTCTTATAAAGCGATCTGAACATTTAAAGATCTCTCGAATAGGATATGTTTTTGTAAACAAATAATAATTCATTTTCAAGCAACACATTTAAATACTGTATAATAGTTTTATTGAGAAGTGATTATATATGTAACAATTAATATTTCAGGCTGTGCTGGCAACTGATAAACTGACCCAGACGTTTTTTTTTTAATACTTGATATGTCCAGCAACCAGCTGGAACACATACATAGGGGTACAGAGTCTAGCAGATTCTTCACAACATACCAGAAAATTATCACTGATGGAATATTCAGCTGAAGGAGGCTGAAAACCGACTCTCCTCAACAATTTAGGGTTTTGCCCTGAATGACAGGGGATGGTAACTCCTTTGCCTATTACCAGGTAACAGAGAATCTATAGCTCATTAACTGTATATTTTCTTGAAGGGCTTTGGATACTCTTTAAAATGACACCCTACATGACCCCTTAGAACAATTTTGAATTTTGACCTCTTTTGCCCTGAAAAAGTAAATGGCCAAATCTGCTCTGTGGAATCCACCAAGAGCAGTCGAGGCTGGCACAGACTGGACCCTGGCACTTTGGGAACTTCTTTTTCAAATTTGGAATTTCCTCTTCCGCAAGTCTTCTGACATCCTCTTCTAATTTCTCTATTGCCATTAAATTCTGTTGACTGTCTTCAAGATCTAAAAATGCAATTTCACCTAACTTCTCAAGCCGAATATTATTCAGCTGCCCCACTTCCTGAACAAACTGTCCAAATTGCCCTTTCAGTATGTCAATTCCCTCCATGTAAGCCAATTTTTTGTCAAAGGCATCACACTCTGCCTTGAGCATGATGTGATGCTTTTTGACAATGCCTAACATAATGTGCAAAGAAGGTGGTGCAACAGTCTCTAGTTCTGTATCTAACATGACTGGCCTGATGACATTATTGTACTGAGCTGCAAGTTTTTTGTTGTTCTGTCCATGATTCTTGTAGTTTTAATTGTCAATGTGCAATGTTTCTCGATTCCGAGGGATTGTGGGTTGTAATATGTCACTGTCTTGCATGTATTCTCTGGATTTATGACATCGGATACAGGGAAATGCCCCGAAATTCCATAAATACTAGCCAAAAAGCTGTAATCCCCACAAAGAAATATCTTGAACTCTTTACCATTCCATGAAATTTTGCCTAGAATTTCAATTTCTTGCTGAAAATTGGTAAGAAATACAAAGAGATTTACTGCTGTGTCTTTTACATATGCCATTCTTGTCACGACGGTACTGAATCTGGAGTTTGGATTCTTGAATTCAAAACCTGCATGCTACGTTTGAAAGAATCATTCCTGTGATCTCCCCCTATTTTTATCATCATGCTAGGTCAGGATTCCCTGTTTCTGGTATCCATCCAATAACGTGCATGTGAATTATGGGAGCTGTTTAAGATGTAACATGGGCTCTGACTGTGAATATTATTGTTTGTGCTCATTTAGGAAATGAAACTGTTTGTCTGTGATTGCAATGTGTTGAAGCAGAAGTAATTCAATCAATTTTCGTCTGTTTTGCTTTGCATTCAAATTGTACCCCAAGCGGTCGTAGAAATCACTTTTGTTCACGCATCTGTTGATAACTAAAGCCCCATCTATTTTGCATAACGGCTGTATATTGTGCTCCTATCTGGATGCGCCTATCAATTCCTGCCTCTTCAATATCTTCTCTCTGACTTCGTGTTTCATTCCGCGTATTTCATGTGAGATCTGTTCACAACTATCTTCTTCTGACCGTCCAGAAAGTAAACTGTGACAAGATTTAACCACTTTACTTCCGCGCAGAGTTCTCTTCGAAACTGTACCAGATGCTTTTGCACTGTCTTGAATTTAATCATTTGGAATGGTCGACCACCAGTTGGAAACAAGATAACATCTCCGGACTTCTTCATCATTTTTTTTTGACAATTTTGCTGCCTAACTGAGTTTATGACGTTTTAAGAGGACTGTACATAGATACTGCCTCTGGTATAACGTCATCAAAAGCTTTGATGGGAGAGGTGCCTATTTCTTTGAATAAACATTTTTTCATCGTAGGAAACAAAGAATCCGTTGTATGGTATCTAGCTCGAGCAGTTGTTATAGTATAAGGCAACAAAGATGTGTCAACTGAATTTGCACCTGTAGTTATCAGACACCAGGGGGTATTATGGGCTGTATAGGAATGACTTGATGACACTGGATTTACAGCACAAGAGCTAAGCATACGCAAATTAACGGGCAAGGATGTGGCCGGAATGGGACATGGGGAGGCTGAGGCAGCAGCACAAAAAGAGACAGAATGGTGGTGCAGCAATGTTGGCTCAAAACAATGGCCTATGGGTACAGTTTGCATGGAACTTTTACAAACTCATGACAAATAATGTTTCCAATTAAAGATTCCACTGAATGAGACTGAATCTATCTTTGAGAGATAGATGTCGCTTGGAGCTAATCCTCTGTGAAAGACGTCAATGGATAGGTTTGCAGTGATGGGACTGATGGATGAAATGATGATGTTGAAAATGTGTCCTCAGTAAAGGATTCCATAGGACAGGTTTGTAACTGTGGAGGTGGCACTGTAGTTGATGATGCTGTAGACGATTCAACAGCAAAGGATCACAGCAGAAAGGTTTGTGATGGCAGTGGAAAGGGTGACAAAGAAGATAGAGTTGACAACAAATCATCGGCAGAAGACTGCCCTTTGTGAATTTCTGGCTGTGTAGTCAATTCTTCAGCAAAAGAAGAATTGGAGGTTGAACAAGTCAACACAACAGTGTCTCCAGCTGAGGATGAATCTGGTGAAATCATGGTGTCTGCTTGTGGGGAGCATGGGCTTGATGGATTTATCCGATCTGCCTATCTCAACTTCCTGCCATCCACCACGCGCTTTGTCCGAAAGGAATCGTACCATGAACACACAGTGCAATCCTTACTTGACTGATTGCCATCAAAAGGACACCAAATGTGCTGGCTTTGATTTTCTAATTTTGAAGCATTCACGAATTGAGTCGTAGAACCAGACACTTTAAGATTTAAAAATCTCCTGTGCCATTTTAGGCACAGACTTTTTGAGGGATATGGTAGATCTTCTTTAATGTCAATTCCAAAATACAGATATATCTCGTCTTAGAAAGCACAGTACAATTTAACACCTTTCTTGGCTCTGATGTCTTTAATACACTGAGCCCTTGCACCGCAAACTCGGCATAATCTGCTAATCTTTTCATTGTGTAAATCCATTGTTTATCTGAAAATGAAGAGAAAACCATAAGTTTAACTTTTTATCATTGCATTTGTAAAGGCATTTTCAAAACATTCAAACTCATATGATTTATATACTCCATTAACATGCAAAATCACAACAAAGAAAAGGAAAGTGACAGCTTGCAATAGTTCTGCAACACTGAATATTTTACAAGAGTATTTTCAACTGAGCATAGAATAAGATCATGGAAAAGAAGTATTTCAAGGCAATAGAACAGTATGGGTGCATTGCGAGTTTCTGAACAGGAATTTTTAAAAAAATTCATATGACATCACAAAAGCTATATCCGTCAACTATTTTTTGCACTCTGTTGTAGAGAATTTCTTGCCCAACAAACTGATGCTTATCATTTCAACAGGCAACGATGTTTACTCGTTATAGATATTTTCATGAAAATTGCAAAATTTATGCCAGCTGACAATCTATCTTAACGTTCTCCAAGAAATCTGAAGTACTTACCAATCGATCTTTAGCTTGAAACAAACATCCACAGATGCGGAAAAAAATGCACTTTCTTACAGTAGGAGTTTTGATGATAAGCTGTTAACACAAACAAAATCAATCGTGATGTGAACAAAAAAACTAAATGAGATTTTGTTTAAGCCAAAAAACACCCGCCCAATCAATCCCACTTAGGATATCAAATTACAGGACCTTGCCAGGGCGCAGGTAGCTATTGCGTTGAGGGCAATAAAAAAGCAATAAATCTCATTGTCGCTTCTTGCCCGCAGCTGCGACTTATTGGCCACATTTTCATAGACACAAAACAGCTGTGAATATGCCTGTGGAGACTAAGAGTTAAGGTAGAGTAAAATTAACAACACCACTGGCATAAACTAATCTGAAACTACAGTTATGGAAATGCAATTATGAAACAATGGGTTTTTTTTTTTTGAAAACACGCCCCAAAATCTAGTCCCGGGGGTTTCTGTCTCCAGCCTACATCTGGTCTGAAGTAAATTAACGAAGACAGAATAATATATAGTTTCCAATAATATTGGTTATATTTTCATTTTAGTTTTTGTTCATTGCCTTTGTTTCTGTCTCAAGTACCTGTCAACTTATTTCCTTAAAATAAGCACCACGATATAAATAAAGCATCTCAGAATAAGTCATATGGCAGCCTATTCTGGTCCGACAGCTGCAAGACTGGTGAGATTAATGAACAAAAAATTAATTTTGTCTTGCATACACTATAATGAATCTGTAGTCTCCTACTTTCTCTGCTTCTAATGTGATCGATAGCAAACAGAAATTTAGTTGTCGTTTGAAAACGATGAATTCATTCTGTGTCTGAAATCTTTAATTATACTTTTTTTACATCATTACTCACAACTTTCATCACTGGCATAAAAAATATCATTAATTTTATTTGACAATTAGCCATTCCAATATCGTAAAAAAATTCTTCAGCAGATATTTTCATAAAACATTAAAAAAAAAATTCCCAAACTAAATTTTATTTTCAGTTTTATCTCCTATCATTTTCCTCATACATTTTTACCCATACACTTCTGAATTATGCATAAAAAAAAATGCTTTAAAAATATATTTTGAAAAGATTACATCAACTTGCTTTGATATATATAGTACGCAAATAGCTGAAGAGATTTTGCAGTTTATACCAACAGACTGATCAACAGTGTATAACATTACATATAAATCTCACAAACAAGCATTTCTTTCTGCCACATGCGTGAAAACCATGGGCACCAGAGGCAAGAGGCAGATTTTTCATTACTTGGTCATGATTTTCTTCCAGCTATCTTATAACCTATGTCAATTCTGGAAAAACTTACAGAACCAATATTTGACAGGCTAAAAGTAGTTCCTGCCAATTCCTCTGTTCCTAGTTTTCCTGCTGCTCCTAATGCCTGAAGTCTGTTGAGCTCTGCTGCAATGTCAAATATGGACAAATTCTGCACATTTTTCACACTGGGGACAACCAATCCCTCTGGAGTATCCATTGCTACACCAATGTTGTGTGATGCCTGCATAGGGTTGAAATATGAAAGCATTAATGATTCTATTTGGGCTTTGCAGGGGGGGTGGGGGGGTGATGAGGGGTCAGAGGGGGAAGCCTACACCCCTTTTTCTTTCTCACCCCGGTCCCCCCCCCCCCCCCGCAACCTATCTCTTCTTTC
>JBCEWB010784327.1:0-16490 GCA_039654565.1 Peronia peronii | reverse complement strand
CTCAGCAAAAATTGGCAACTTCTAAAAAGCCGAGATAATCCTACTTTCTTTGGATTGAAAGGCTTAAGAAAAAAAAATCGAGTAGCAAAATCCAAGATGGCGGCCGTATCCCCAGCAACCATAAGTAATTTCATTTTTTTTTTCTCTCTTGCTTTCTTCTAATTTGACTATGCTGGATTCAATGATAATGCTTAAAACCATCTCCCCCCCCCCCCCCCACCCCAGCGGTTTCCAAAATGACTCCCAGCACATCCCACTCCCTCCCTTCAATACCTGATCAATTTGAACAAGGTGATAGTTTTATCTAGTATTGCCTATTGCAGGATTTGGATTCATTGAAAATTAACACGACAATTCTCTTTATGATTTATTTCGGCGATGGTGTCACACAACTTTCCCCCAATATTTTAGTGACTACACGTCGTATCCAAGCTTTCCACCTTCCTTGAGGTTTCACGGTGGCATTAGACGTAGTATTTTTTGTTGTTGTTGTTTTGTTTTGTTTCTACAATATGGATGAGTTGTTCCCTGTTATCAGTGTGGATTGTTTCATTTGCACACTTTATCTTAGGTCTGGCGTAAGTCTCTTGACCGGGATCTGTTTCAGGCGGTTCTGTGAGGGGAGGGGGGGGGGGGGCAGGAGAGAAGAGTGGAGGGGGAGTGAAATATTACATAATTTGTGGAAGCAAGAATAGAGGTTTTGGGAATTTTTGAATTTCACAGGTGGAATCTCTTTGTCTCTTTCTCTCTCTCTCTCTCTCTCTCTCTCTCTCTCTCTCTCTCTCTCTCGGCTCTACTCTGCTCTACAGACTGAGTCAAGCCAAGCCACACTTCCTCTATGACTACATGATTATGTGAAATATCCGCCAGTAATACAGCCATTTTCATCGTAAAACAATTATTAGGTCTGTTTGTTATTATTATTATTACCTATTTCATCTCATTAGATTACAGTATTCGAATACGCATAATGTCAAAGTATCGTCAAATAAGCACAAACAGTATCCTTTCGACAATTTTTTTTAACGAGACTCATGCATTGCATAATATCTTAATCGTATCATATATTGTCATCGTTAATGCAGCAAGAGACCTAGCAGGCAATGGTCGAGACTGAGAATTTGCAAGGTCAAATGAAAAAAAAAAAAACAGAACCATTCTAAGCTCAAACTGGTGCTTATATTAATTTGATGATACTTAACCTGAGAAAGCATGGAGACACAGACGACTTAGAAAGACACCAAAGACTGTAGTATTATGTCATTGACACATAATCTATGTAAAGATAGGACATTGTACGAGAGACGGAGGATCAAGAGAGAGACAGACAGAAAGCGAGCGGTAGACAGAGACGGAGAGAAAGAGAGTAAGAAGAAAAGACTTCGAAGTGGTTGAATCCTTGAAACGAGACAGGTGGTAGGTGGTGAACGCTGTAGATGGAGCAAGTGGCGGCAGGCACCTGGGGATGAGTCACACATTCTCTGATTGGCAACTGGCCCAGTGCCTGGGTAGACTCTTGTCTACACCTTGCACAGTAATGGTGGGAATAGGGCGAGGATGGGAGGGAGTGGATGAGAGGATGGAGAAGCGAAAGCAAAAAAAATCAACAAAAAAACAATAAAAAATAAAGGGGGGGGGGGGGGGAATAACGTGTGAACAGACACAACGTGTGTGTGTGTGTGTGAGTATATATCTGTGTGTCAGAGAAAGAGGAATGAACATTGAATATGTTGAGGGAAAGAGAATGAGAGAAAGGCGAGTGGAGAGATGGTTGCGAGGAGGGTTGTGCTGGGAGAAGATGTTAGCTGACGTTAACAGAGACAATTTATTACTCCATGTGAGTACATGTGTGTCTCAAATGTGCTTCGAAAGTTCAATACAGAGTAAACTACATAACATAAACACACGCATACAGCTTGATTTCTTCGTTTTGCTCGTAAATGATATTTTATCATGTTAACAGAAAACAACTACTGTCAGTATGAATTTATAATATAAAAGAAACTGCTAGACGCCACCGAGAGAGAGAGAGAGAGAGAGAGAGAGAGAGAGAGAGAGAGAGAGAGAGAGTAGGTATATTAGGGGTATGGTAAAGGTCTGGGGAAATTGGTGAGCGTGTGGGAAGGTCTTCTAGGACTGTGAGTGAGAACATGAGTGATTGAAGAGTGATGTGTCTGCCATCTTTTTTTTTCGGGGGGGGGGGGGATTAATGAAGTGGTTGAGGCATTGAGAGAGAAAGAGAATAAGTGTAGGAGACATGTAATTTGCCTTGATAATTGCTAAGAGTACATTAATGTAATGCTTTGTTTAGTTTTATATGACTTTTGCGGTAATGAATACACTTGAACAATTAATAAAATAGTAAGAGTCGGATTAGTGCGATGCACATAGGAATCCAATGCAGTATTAACTGTTGATTGTCAACACTGTCATCATTATCTATTAAAGGGATGGTGTTATATAGAAGATGGAAAGCTTAAAAATAAAAAGGATCATGGATGTCATTTATCAAAACTAAACAAAAAAGGAAAGGACTCTAGAACAAACAGGAGATAGGATTTAAGTGAACGAGTGAAACAGGAGCGAGAAGAACAAAGAAATACATGAGAAGGAAGGACAAAAAGAGGCGAAAACAGAACAAAAGGGAAAGAAGAAAAGAAAGATAGATTACTTTTGTGATGCCAGTACACTATGTAAGCGCTTCTCTTGAAGAATGATAGCTTCTTATATGCGACCAGGAAAGAAAAATGGAAGGGGTTGGGGAGGGAAAGAAAAGAACACACAGAGAGACAACAACAACAACAAAAAAAAAAGCAGAGAGAGAGAGAGAGAGAGAAATACAGATAAGGAGTGGCTTGTAGGCTAGGAATGGATAAGGAGGCACATTGCGCTGATATTAAAGAATGTTGGTATATGTGTGTAGGTTTGTTTAGGAAAGAGAAAGTGATGTTCAGCAAGACTGCGAGTTTATACACATCTGTTTGTATGTATAAAGCAATGGAGAGACAGATAGATAGCGATTAGGGAAGGAGGAAGGGGAGGGGGGAGAGGGGCGGGAGATATACAAAGGGGAAAAAAAGAGGGAAAAAATCGGGCTTCGGCGTATGTTTACAAGTTTTGCCTGTGAGGCTATCTACATTTTTTTTCATGGTGAGGAAAGGTGGATGCATGTGCATGTATTTGGGAACTGTTTTGCCTCTGCTTAAAAGGTGTATCTTACATGTGGCGTTTGTTTGCTCGCCGTTCCTCTAGGAGAAGCAGAATTACTTTTATAATGTGTGAATGAATCTGCTTGAGAAGTGCGTCAGAGAAATGGATAGAAGTATAAGTAGATATGCTGGTAGAGAGAAATGCGTGCGAAGAAACAGAGCTTATCAATAAAAGTGGATGGATGAATGGATGGATGAATGGATGGATGAATAGATGGATGGATGGATGGATGAATGGATGGATGAATGGATAGATGAATGGATGGATGAATGGATGGATGGATGGACAGGTGGATGGGTGGGTGAATGGATGGGTGGATGGATGGATGGATGGATGGGTGGAAGGATGGATGGATGGATGGATGGATGGATGGATGGATGGATGGATGGATGGATGGATGGTGGACGGATGGATGGATGGATGGATGGATGGATTGATACTGAAATATTACAGTCGAGCTTTGGAAATAAACGAATGCAGGGTGGACAGGGAATGGACAGCGTAGATCTCGCCATTAGTGTAATAGAATGACAAATTGAGAAACTCTGCTTTGAGCGGCGTTTGAGCACTCACGGCAAAAGATTCTTGAGTCAAAAAGTAATTGCAGAGGACTGTCAGAGTAGAACTTTAAGTAAAGTAAGCAGACAACACCTTTAATGTCATGACCAGATTTCATGGCCTTTCATAATATGCGCATAGAGTTGCCCTTTTTTACCATATTGATTCCTCATGTAGTTATGATTAACTCGTATTTTAATTTCAAGCTTTAAGATCACTTGCATTTGTTGTGAACAAAGATCAGGCCGTAAAAGAGGGAGAGAGAGAGAGAGAGAGAGAAAACATGGGACATGTTTTGTATCAGAAATTAATTATTTTATTATGAATATAGATGTAGATCTACTAAATAAAAGACGGAAATACACATGCTTGCAGGTGGAGAGAGTAGGGGGATTGGGGAAGAGTATGAACTGAGGTAGGGGATAGGAGTGAAGTGGATTGAGGGGAGGAGGGGGAGCAATATAATATTTCATGAATATCTTACTTATAAAGAGATCGGTTGTAAGTATGGTAGGCCTACTCGAATCTTTAGTTGTTGGCTGAAAATGTGTATTATACGACGAAAGCAAATCCGTGTATGCTAACAACCATTATCATTGTGAAGTTTAGTAGCAACAAATTCAAAGGCGCTTTAACGTGTGGAATATTATATAAAATACATCTGAAAAAGAAATGAATTCTGCAATAAACCGTTCATGCTCTCAACGGGCCTGGGCGATGAAGACACGGGCCGGAATTTCGTGGAGACGTGGGACTGAGCAGACACTGATACGAATTGAGGGCTGTAGTTTACGAGGAAAAAAAACAGATGTGTGCATGAGGGATGGAATGTCAGAGTTGAAGGAGGATAGAAGGAAAAGGTAGAAATAGTCGACGTCTTCCCTATGTTCATCCTCAATTTTTAAAGAAGACGAAAGAAGGTGCTTGTGATCACTGCCTTTCCTCCCTTCTTCCCCCTTCACCCAGCTGTTCTTCCTCTTTCAATTTACCTTGCCTTCTTTCCCTATAACCTCTTCCTATCTCCCCCCCCCCCTCCCTACACACACACACACACACACACCTTCCCTCACCCCACCATATGCCTGCCTGAGCTTACAGGTGTTTAGTGATGGCAGTAGAAGTTTCAGGTAAATGCTGTGGAAATTAGGGCAGGCTGTTATTGCTCTGTGAGATAATGCCTGTCTGTCTGTGTGTGGGGGTGGCTGCACTGGCTGGGCCGTACCATACCCAGGGAAGAGGGAGAGAGGGAAGAATTGCTATAGAGTTTCTTTTACCATTATTGTAAGTTATTACATCTTGGCTACTTACTTTTATTTTATTTTGTTTCAATTTGTTTGTTGTGCTTTATTGTTACTTCCAGTTTGTTTTGTAGTTTATTTTCTTTTTATTTTATTCTTCGAAGGGAAAGGAGAAGAAGATAGAAGAGGGAATAAAAATACTGAGGTTGATGAGAAACAGAATGAACGGTGACAGAAGGCAAAAGTGTACTGGCAGTGGATTAAAAAAAAACGGATTGGATGTAAAGACAGAGTTTAAAAAAAAGTGCGAGGAAAAGGTGAAAAAGAAAACTAATCTAGGGAAGCGGTATATTATTATGACTGGAGGGTCAATGTGTCACGGCAGGTGTTTGCATCACCTATGTCCGCATCATGTCACTGTACCAATTTGCACCAAAACCGGCTGATTTCTTCTAAACATAGAGCTCAGCCAATTTTGGTTCACATTGGTTCAGTCTGACATGATGCGGACATAGGTGACGCGAACAGCCGCCCTGACGCACTGACCCTTGAGTCCTATAGATCTAAGGGACTGCAGGTTAGATAATATGTTAACAGCTGCAATAGTTTTAAAACAAATGTGTTTTTCAGGGGTAGGAGATGATAAGCCTAATCTTGAAAATAGTGAACTTGGACCTTCAAAAATAGTACCGGCATCTGTTGATTTTTTTTTTTTATTTGAATATAAATTAATATATTTCAGTGAAATCAAAGGACCTTCTCACGGTTAAGATCCAATATAATTAAATATCTAGATGTATTTCTCATAATCTTGGTTCGGTATGACACCAGTTTAAAAACATTTCATGAGCAGAAATTCTTACGATTTCAGTCAAATTACAAATTACAAGAAATGGGAAATTAACTCATTCAACTCAATCGACATTATTAGAAACTTTTGGAGATAGGTGCTTTTGTTATCTAACCAGTTCTCTCTGAAATGTCTCAGCTTAATCTGATACGTTTTGGGTTTTTTTTTTCAATCTTAAGAACGTAGGATTATCTCGGCTTTAAGTGATTGCCTGTTTTTTGTTTGTTTTTTTTTATTTGTTTGTGTGTGTGTGTGAGATTTTGTGGGTAAGAATTTGGAATGTGGAAATTTTGCCCGGACAGCGGCACTCCACTTACTCTTCATCGACTTTTTCTGCCAAGAATTCTTTAATGTGTGTATCAGGACTTCCAAAATATATTCGCCCATATCCAATAGGGCTAGACGTCGGGCTTCCCTACCCAAAGGGCCATGGGACCGTTGAGTTACTGGAAAAATCGCAGATTGTGATCATCGTATCCATCCATTTTCCAATGGCAGGATCTGCGAGTCGGACAAACGCCCTACGCCGTGAGATGTTCATCACGGAGCAGACGTCAGACACAATCACGGCGATTCCCTGTAGCAGTTGGTATGCGATTAGCACCTTATAATTATAAAGCTAACCAAAGACCTAAAAAAAGAAAAAAGAAAAAAAACTGAGTTTTTGGAAATTTTGTCCGAAAAACAGCGTCTCCATCTACTCTTCATCCCATTTTAAACGGTCAAGGAGTCCATAAGGTGCGCAGGAGAGAGGGTCGGGGAGATGGAGGAGTGGGCGAGGAGGGGGGGGGGGTGATGTAATATTTGAGTTTGGGGAATTTTGCCCGAAAAATGGCGTTTCCAACTGTTCTTGATCACATTTTTCAACGGCCAAGGAGTCCTTAACGTGCGTAGTCTAACACGAGACTTCCGAAATAAGCCTATATTCGCCGTTGTTCGAGAAGACAAGCCGCCGGCTTTCCTGTCCAGAAATCCAGGGGACTATTGAATCATTGAGAAAAAACAGGCTCTATCTAATCTTTCCTATTCACAAGCTGGATCTTAACTGCGATACTATCACCGAATGGCACAGCGGCCTCACCTTTGACCCAGTCATCTCTTCTTCATTTACAGTTTTCATGTTCATTAATTAATTAAATATATGTAATAATGGTGTTGAACAAGATTTCGGGACAAACCCAATGGGGTTTCCTGTAGAAAGTAAGCTTACAACCAGGAAGTGAGGCAAACATGCGGCATTCGCAGTCTCTTGACTAGACAAGGTATGATAAGATATCAAATGCTATTAACGTTAGAATTTGGCTTAAGTCATTTGACACATCAACATAGGAATGGGCTAATTTATGCTTATGCCATTTGCCGATACTGTCAATTTGGCCTTTAGTGTGTCAGTCGAACACTCCAAAATACTATCTGGGTCCAACTCGATACCTAGACTCTCAGCATTTCACACAAGTCAACAAGGTCCTGCTTCTTAACATCTCGCTCGTAAATAATCTTGCACCTGAAGTCCATGGTCACGATGGAATACAATAATTTCATAAAATACTGATAACTTACCGGCAGTCAAGTACATCAACACAATCACAATAAAGGCTGAGCGCTACTGTTTACATGATTTTGCCTCATTTCCGATAAGAGCTGGAAGTCATTGGTTTCGGCGGGAAATACATCAGTCTTTTTCCTATGTAATTATTAACATTACTCACTACTATTATTATTTGGAGAGCATCTAGTTTCAATGGGCTATGAGTCTGCCATTCACAGTGAAGAGTTGTCATCACAAATTTCCTACCCACTGTAACAGGGTCAAGACAAGAAGTGAGACAAACTTCTTGGGTCGATGAAATTTCCAAAAATATTGGCCAGCTCTATTCTAGCGCCTATCGTCTGATGATCACTACGCCATAAGCAGACACATGATTAAACCAAAGTGTATAACTCTGTCACTCAGTATATTATAATGTACTCTGCACATCAAATTCTGGATGAAGCTGATGAATTCAATATTCCTTTACCACAGTGAGTGATCGTCGTAAATATCGTTGGAAAATGGAAAACCAAAAATCACAAATATAAGCCTATTGTGACAATATTGTACATTTGTGTTCAATATGTCAACCCCATAATTAATCATAATCCCGTTATTTGAGATGAATGTATCCTCAAGACACCAGTTTTGGCCGGGGACTAGTTTTCGTCTCCCCGAATGTTTCCGTATTTACATCGGTTTTTTCGTGACTGCGCATGAGTGACTTTCCTAGTTTCATTTTCTGGGAGATGTCACTCATTGAGTGCTGTGGTTTTGTTGTGTATTTTCCCCCCTCTAAATCACTTTCTAGTTAGAATAGCGGCCCCACCTGCAGAAAATGGCTTTGTCACTATTATCTTTTGGTTTAAATGAAGTTGATCAGAAGACACATAAGATAATGATATTTTTAAAATTTTTCATGTTGATATCGTGCGTTGAATCGCCGTCCAGATAACCAGGAGGTTGAAAGACGTATATAGAACGTAACGCTGGAAAGCAGCAAACAACGAGATTTAAAAATAGCAAGGGATTCTGCCAAAATGTTTCTGTTTTCTGTAGCAAATCATATAAGCATTGGCAACTATTTTCATTATGTTTCTTTTGTATATTTGAATGACAGGCGTACACCATCAAGGCTGGTGGGAAAGAAGAACAACTTTTTTTGTTATCGTTGTTGTTTGTTTCAACTTTTTTTTTCTGCTACTCTAGTTTCAAAGTTTCCAACAAAATTCAAGTTCTAGGCATTTTCGAGTTTCCCAACAGCCTTCTCTGCGAAATTCAAATAAGTTTTCAATAGTAACCTGATAGACAAGACCCGTCCTGAAACATGACCATCCGAATTACCATACTTTCAGCGAAATCTGATCCCAACCAGCCACCAGCCTCTCATTTGCCCCGGATCCAACCTATGCATGTGGAGGCTATGTAGGTCAATATAATGGCTCATTCGGGTAGGAAAACATCGTGTTAGGATCTATCAATGATAACTGAAAATTCTACTTTGATTTCTATATTCTTGTTGATATCTGGTCTGTTTTCTCTCATCGTGCTCAACGCGGTGAAAAATGGTCCCACTAGGCCAGAGGATACAGAAACATAGATTTTTTTTTTTTTTGCCAAACACATAATAATGGACAGGAGGCTAAGATAAAACTATCCAAAAATTATGTTTCTTTTCCACATTTAAAAAAAAAAAAATCTTTCCAAAATTTAGAATTTTTGGAAAAAAGGAATCAAGGAAAAAGAATAGAAAGTATTCAATTTCACAGTGTGGTAAGGACCTCGTTCTTTTCTTCAAGGCCGAAACCCTGCAAATAAATATGTAGACCATGACTAACAAATAAGTATGGGCTAGACAAAGATATTTATACATACTGAAATGGATGTACACATACAAACATGTACATAACAAACAAAATGATACTTTGGCCTACAGATAAATGAGTATACTCATATGTTTATGTTGGAATTTAACGGCACATTAGCACGATCAAGGCTATATTGTGCCAAACACGGTAAGGTACGTCAAGAAGAAGAGAAGAAAGATGGGAGGACAGTAGATATGAGCAAGGAGAGAGAAGGGATGTCACCCCTGGAACGTCGAGGATGACATTTCATGGGAGACATCCCACCGATTGCGGGCTTTTTCCGCCTGCAGGTGGGAACAGAGAACCTACTTATATACCCCGGGCCCCTGCGGGGGTATATACTCATATACAATCAAGAATAAACAAACACAGACAAAAAAAAGTTTCTCACAGAATCTGACAGTTACGCGTCAGGATAAAGAGGACAGAACCCAAACAAACAATTGCACGTACAGACAATTTAACTGTTCACGGACATATAGTGTCCAATGGGACAACAATGGAAGAAGCATACAGATTACAAAAACAAAAAAATTGCACACACACACATCACACACACACACACATACACGCACGTACACACACCCACATTTATTTTAGATATGCAAATACATATATACAAAGGACGAAGTACACATGGAAACAGATCTTTTTTTTTTTATCGTTGTTGTTGTTGTTGTTGTTGTTGTTGTTGTCCCCCGGACAAATACATACACACCCAGACAAACATGTACATATATCCAGACAAGCACTTACACAGACACCAAACACGTACACACTTGATGACGCGTCTACTCCGAGAAAGTGTCGGGTGACGTCAGAAATTGCTTGATGATTCAGCAAGTCTGAGACGATTATTTCATTAGAGCCTGGGGTGCCTCCTGGTACAGTCTAGCTTTCTTGCCAAATTGCCACTCGAACTTCAAATTTAACAACTAGATTAAAATAATCCAGTCCTTTCCTATCTCCTATTCGCCCAAATCACAAAAAAATAAAGAAAGAAAGAAAGAAAGAAAACACCCACTAATTTGTGATTGTTTTGTTGTTTTTGTTGCTTTGGTTTGTTGACAAATCGTATTTATTTTTCCTTTGAGTTGAATGATCCCGACGGAATGATAATTAGATTCAAAACTTACTTCTTCATAAAGCGACAGTTGCGTACATTGTTGGAAAAAAAAAGAGTGAGAAAAAAGAGAGAGTTGGGAAAGAATTGGTGTTAAATATACATTGTCGTTGAGATTATAAGGTTAATATGAAATATATACAATATGGTGCTATAGAATATATTTTTCGTCACTGAAATAATAAGGTTATAACCAATATACTATGAATACAGTCAATTCCTAGCCTTCCTCAGCAAGGTGATACTCTATAAGTCATGTATAATGACATTATAATTCCTTCTGGATTGATTACTACAAGACCTTATGACTTAAGTGATGACCGGTATTACTAGAGACAAATCATTCGCTGTTAAATGGATAATGAAGATAGAAGATTCATTTGGATCTAAGTCATACTGCTATATTCAAATTATTATTATTTCAACAGTGCACCAGATAGTTTGTTGCAGGGAAATACATGAAGAATAAGATAACTAGACTGTCTTTGCATTCTTAAAATGGTAGATTTTTTCAGAATTTTTAACTATACGGAAATTACACGATCAAAATGTAAGTGTCTGTCAGTAAGGCTACACAATTTATAAATCTATTTATACAGCCATATTTTCTTCAGTTTCAAAATTCATGTATAATGCAATGTTGTTTTGTTTGTCCATTGTTAATGGTTTGTTACAGACACAGTTAGGAATGGTGGTATGTAATAGCCAACATAACTAGCGGTGTAACCAGTCGTGCAACATAAAATGATGACTAAAGCGTAAGTTTCGGTATCGTTTCTGTTCTTCTTCCGGTTTCCTTTCGCAGTTATATTTCACTTTTATATAATTCACATTTGTTTACACTTTCTTAATACATATCATATTAATTTATTCCCCATTTATGTATTGCTCATGTGTATTTCCCTCCAAACTATAGTACAAAAATGTTAACTCTGCATGGTGGATTTATAAAACATATTGGAAAAGGTATTACAATTAATATGAGAATTGAAGTAACCCAATGCATCGTTGAAATAAATGCATTTGCTCGACCATTTCTTTGATGTAATGATGAAGTACGGCGCAGGTATGAGACAACAGGCGATTTGCATGACTGCTGGCATGAGACTTTGTGATATGCCTATAAGTTTACGAGGATATCACTTTAAGGCCAAGGTCTGCAGTGAAAATCGATGTTAAGGATAAAAATTGTCGATTTTGCGTTCTAGCGATATTTTTATTCTTTGACCTTTTATTGATAATATGGAATGCATTCTTGAGTCAAAAGTTGATTTTGAGGACCTAAAATTGTCGTTTTTGCACAGTGAGATAGGTGCATAAGTGTTTATTTTTTATCAAAATGCCATCATTTCATAGCCCAGACAAGCAACTTTGTATCGGCTAGAACCGTTCAGATTTAGTACTGATAGAAAATCTGGCCTCTTTCCTCTTAGCCAATGGTAGTCTTTCCCTCCTTCAACGTAATTTGTCATGCCCAAATACCCATCCATTTTATAAGGGTCGTGAGAAACTTACACATTCCATTCTCCCTTGGTAGTATACCTCCATATATATGAAATGATCACACGTGATCTGTGTGTTCGCGGGCCGTAGCCGGTGAGCTCAGGTTGGCTGTCTCTATTGGCTCGATGTATGCAACTAACGCAGTTCAAAGGTCGTTTCCACTTGTAAACTATAGATCTACCGAGCCGACTATAATGCTGTTTAGTGTTTTGGTGTTGTTAATGTTAGAAAAACAGACTACGGGGCAGTATATCAGGAAAAGCGCAAGCGCCAGAAGGCAGGGAGAACTAGAAGAACTGGAGGGAGGTCCTAGCTGTCTTCCTGGTGGATTCCGAAGGGAATAATCACTATAGACGGACATTACCATGGGAAAAGAGACTGACACTCACTAAACTTTTAGAAAATTGCGATTTACTCAAAATGTGCTTTTATTGCAATAAAACCCAAATGTTGCAAAATCCCTCCTTGGGATTTATCCAGGAAATGTGCGGCAAGGTAAGATTAAAGATTTTGTCCGATTTTTTTTTTTTAATTCCAGAAAGTTTTTTTGTTTTTTCCATAATTTTTTTCTTCTAAAACATGTGAAAATCTGCATATACTATATAGTGGAATTTTTAGAAATAGCAATAAATACATTTCACAAAGTATCAGAACAAAACAAATCAGACAAAATCTTTATATTGATAAAAGAATGTGACTGATAGTTTATGAGAAATTTGGGTTGAAAAGTATGGGAAAAATCCAAAATGGTGGCTGTTTTCATGCGTTTCCATGGTAACCATGAACATTTTTAGACGAAAAACCACCCTAGGATAAATGAAGAACATACTTCTGTCACGTATATAGTGATAAAAGAAGGTTGAACTCAACAATGTGAATTTTGGCTTTCACTGCCGATCTTGGCCTTAATAAGACAACAGCCATTGTGGCTATTATAAATTCTTTATTTTGCCTCTCATCTCTTATTTATATCTTTTTTCTTTTTTTTTTTTTTTGTAATAACAATTTTTTTTAAAAAATCAACTTTAATTTTGCGAGCTATTCTAAATGCATTGTGTAAAACATAGACCGTGCGACATTTTCCAACTCCTTCATGACAACAAACTGACGACCCTGATGTTAGTAGACTGGTTATTTTATTATTATGACTTTTATCATTTTTAGGCATAATATGTGGTATATCATATCGTCTAAGCTGCCCGTAACTTAGTTAACCTGACAAGCAAGCAGAGTGTTCCAAATATTTACAACAATGGCAATAACGGCAATGACTTTGTGCAACTCAGGCAGTAAACGAGAAGGGTTTCATTAGACTTAATTTATAAAGAATCTGGATTGAGATTTTTTGTTTTGCTTTGTTTTGTTTTGTTTTACACATTGGCCATGACATGCCAAGAAACTATTAAGCAAACAGAACGATAATAGATAAACTAGCTTATACTTGTACATGTAAGTCAATTCTTGACATGGCCCAAGACTAGGTAAGAAAAGGCCAGAAAAGCTGGCACTACAGGCCCAGATCTAAATCAATTCTTTGATCGAAACTGCTCTTATTCATGGAGTTTGTATGAGCTCGAGACACTACTGGATTTAAACCGATTTACAGATCTAGATATTTAAGACATGTTTTTAACAAACATGCGATTTGCGAATAGTTTACATAAACCGCGGAAATATATGGATGTAACCAACCCCGCCATCCATCACTTCCCGCTCACCTGGATGAATCTTAACACCGCTGTGTACCGGTTGTCTACACGACTAATTACACCGCCATGTATCTGTTCGTCTGCACGAGTGTTTACACCGCTGTGTAAGCAGTCGTATAGACGACTGGTTACATACTTCCTATAATTCAATAACGCGATTGTCATGCTCGATTACGCGTATCTGAAATAGGAAGCACCAAGAGCAGAGAACAAAATGCTTACATCAATGCAAATAATAAATAATACTGCATTTTGTTATCACACAAAGAGAAAAGCCTCCTGAATGCATCTAGTTTTGCTTTGCGTAAGATACATTCGGTAGATCGATAACATCAAAACTTCATGCTTCTTGAGGAGAAAAAAAATGTCATGTTGCTATATTTTGTCTAGATGTTAGAGCGTACAGCCTTATTTATTGCCAGTTCCCAAAACAGTGGTAGAGAAAACCACGTCCAGAGCAAATGTCTCTATCGCTGGTCGTCTATATATAGTTTATTTTGGTCCTCATCACTCTAAATGCGTCACTGTCCGGTTCATACCTATCTCTGAAGAGGTCCACGACGGTGACATTCATTGTAATCGTGGACCTCACACATAAGAGATCTTCACATTCACACTTTTTTTCGCTTGTCACCCACTCTTTGGTTGAGTCATTGTTTTGCTATAAGCTAAATTTCTTGATTACTTTACGATCAAACGGCCATAATATAGATGAAGATAATACCTGGTTGGGATTATCGGAGTTACATTTAATTTTATAACAGTATGACGGAAACCTAAGATGACATTCTGCCGTTGTTAGTAGTGGTGAGAGAGACTTGTGGCCCAATCAATCCATGATAATTTAAAATTAATTATTCTAGCATTGTTCATAACATAGCTCTGCCACTGCAATAAGAACAGTGTCCTGAACAACATGTCTAACAGAAATAATTTGTCAAATATCAAAACTAATCAAGTGATAATCAAACATTCTATAACAACATTCTTATGTCATAAATTATAATGGGAATAGACAAAGTCCTTCGAAAAAACGAAA
The DNA here is from genome assembly GCA_039654565.1 of Peronia peronii. NCBI lineage: Eukaryota > Metazoa > Mollusca > Gastropoda > Systellommatophora > Onchidiidae > Peronia > Peronia peronii. The sequence goes on along the minus strand of JBCEWB010784327.1, from coordinate 1,861 downwards.
CATGTCTTTGCTCAAATAAGAGAATGCATCACAAGAATAGCAAGAACCGACGTTGACACAACTTGTCGATTAACCTCCCCGAAAAATTCATTACATACATAATCGAGCCAGATGTGAAGACAGCTTTACTTTCTGACAACACATCACCCCGCAACACGGACTTCATTGCTCTCCAGACATTGATTTGAATATGAAATAATTTTTATTTATATCGAGGCGACGATTTTGTCAAAAAGAGGATGGTGAACCCTTTACTTTGTTGAACAAACCATTACAGTATTCATAATGACGTTTTGTTTGTTTGTTTCTCTAACATGATCTATAGTTCGGTTTTACCTGTATCATTGTAAGAAAACCACAGAATGTGCCAACCTAGAAATATTTCTACGCAGTTTTTTTTTTTTTTGTGTCCTTATTAATTCCATTCATTACACTAAGAAACCACGGCACATAAAATGGTGGGGAAATTTTTAGATCTAACCATTGTTGTGTTTCTAATTGATTCATATGGATTAATCTTCCAAGAGGTAAGTTGATCTAGGCTATAAATTGATTTAGACTTCTTTGACGTCATACCTTAGCTAGCGTTTCTCTATCGTCAGCTATGATGATTCTCAGAAAGAACAGGATTCTCCAGTTTGCGAACATTCCCATGCCATGTGACACATCCAGACTATCTGTAACTCGAAGCTGGGTGTTATCTGCATGGCGATACTTCCCTCTGCTGCGATGAAAGTTGAACGATAAGACTTAAAATTTCCTGACATGAGTCAACCTTAAGATAGATAATAATCTGACAGATCTGAAACCTGTTGATATGTCGGACAGCGAAGACCATAATGAGAAGACCATCACCAGTATAACATACATAACAGTCATAATGTTCCCTGTTGCTCGTAAGGCCTTATTACTTTGAAATCATATTTATATTGAAGCATTATGTTCCAAGCGCGAGATAAACTGGGAGGGAACTCCGTCGTAACGTTTGTTTCTTTGCCTTTAATAATTATATAAATTAATTTAACGAACCGGTGAGAGGATTCTTCTCCTTGTAAGACGGTGGAAGTTTACTGATCATAACAGTTACTCTTCCATAAAGCGTCTTTTTGCTAAATCCTGCCGTTGCGCCCCGCTTGCAGATCTGTGAAGTAGACGATCCGAATGTTTCAAACAAAATTAGTCCTTTCATGTAAAGAAAATAAAATAAAAAGACAGATATCCACATAATTCCTTTTATGCAAGCTATATTTGTAAACAATACTATGGTTTGCTTAAAAATTTGTAGTTTTGTGCCAAGTTTGTCATTTCATATCGTTTTCTCGAAGATTTTAAAAGAAATCTGCAAGTATTTTCTTGAAATGACTTGTCACGATTTGACTGGCCATTGTCAAAGCATGAATGATAAATTCACAGGGACTCGGTTACTGCTGGAAGCTCATCTCATTCAGTTGCTAAGCCACCAGCACATGAGTTCTTTAAATTGTGTTTCGAGGGAAGAAAAATGACCGGATACTTTACAAAACATCGCGAGCTCTACTCCAGGATGCATCAGAACGTAAAAGAACTTATCTTCAAGGTCAAAACTTCTTATTTTAGTACAAAGATTACAAACTATACATCGTCGAAAGCTCTTTTTTCAATGTCGAATGAGCTGAGTGATGTGCGTCAATCTAAACTTCCTACAACTGTTCCAAAAAAAAGATCTGCCTAACGCATTTGGAGAATATTTTTGTGAAAAAATTCAAAGAATTAGAAATGAACTGGATCGTGCAGACCTGATCCCGTCATTTGATTCTTTCACAGGCACACCATTCAGCTTGTTTAGACCAGTTACTGTCGAGTTTGTGAAGAAAGTAATTAT
>JBCEWB010784218.1:0-11397 GCA_039654565.1 Peronia peronii | reverse complement strand
AAGTAATTCTAAAAAGGGTTGGGAAAAGAAAAAGGTGAAAGAACCTCTTCCCCCCCCCCCCCACACACACACATACACTAAAAAAAAAACTTTAAAAAAAAAAGAATCAAACAAACATGAAGAGAGCTTGATTGAATTGGTAAGGCATCCACTTCCCTGTCCAAGAAATACAGGGTTTCAAAATCTGGCATGCAAATAATGCATGTATTTAAAATTGACTTCATGGTTTAAGTATCCGGGCAGTGCTCCAGGTCAAGTCAAGGCTGTTCAGCCTAAGAGGGCACATGTGCTTACTGTGCATCTTTCCAAAGGGGAGGTCCTAAATATTCGATATGATTAGTAATCAACTCCACAATGGAACATGGATAACCTGATGAGGGGGGAGGAGGGCGGGGGACTTAATAGAATTCAGCTGCGATATGTTCTGATTTAACATCTGACTTGTATCGACAGGGGAGTTGTGAATCAACATCTGACCTGTAGGACAAGGGACAAGAAAATTGTGAATTAGCATCTGGTATGGAGGGAACGGGTTAGCAAAATCTGGAATCAACAACTGACAGGAAGGGGAGAGAACAGCAGTTCGGAATTAACATCTGATAATGGAAGGGGAGAGACAGGAGGAGTTGTGAATTAATATCTGATGGGAAGGGGGAAGAACAGGAGAGTTTGCAGGGAATCACCATCTGCCCGGGGAGTGAAAGAAAAGTTTTAAATTAATATCTGATAGAGAGATGAAAAGACAGAAGAGTTGTGAATTAATATACGATAGAGAGGAAAAGGAATATGAGAGTATGTAATTAACAGTTGATCAGAAACAGGTAAAGTTACCACAGACTCGGTTGTCGGAGCAAACATTTTCAATGCCAATATAAAAAAAAAAAAAAGACAACAGCCTAGCCATATCCATTTTTTCCACACATAGAGACTTGTATGCAAAGAGAGTGAGATATTTGCAGATTTGAAAGGTTTCGCGACTCATTATTATTATTATTCTTTTCACAAGAAATGCATCTGCTGCCTGAAGTGCGAATGTTTTTTTTTCTTATCAAATACCTTCTTTCCCGCTGCGCTGACTCTTTTAAAATACATCTCTTTTTCTCTGTCCGGCTTGTTACTTCCGTGTCAATATTTTTTTGCGTAGAAAAGGAATATCAAAATCAATCTGTCTCGTCTATCTCTTAATATTCAGTGAAAATCTGTGTCCACTGGGTAGTTTGCGGACTGAAAAACGACTAAAAATATGTGGGTAGTAATTTTACTGCCAGTCCGAATTACTCCCAATCTGGTCTTGCCGATATTTCCCTTCGAAAAAGTCTCTTGTTTATGCCGGTGTCTTTTCAGAAAAGCCCAAAGATGACTCTCTTCTCGAAATGAACGCCAGTTCCAGCAGACCAAATTTTCCACTCTGATTTATGCAATGGTCATTATCAGCCGCGATATTTCCTAATTCAATACATTTTGTTTGACTGAAATCATATCTACTCCAATTTATTCATATTAGAGTTGGCAGATGATCTGGAACATTTTATTATTGTTTTCCGTTACTCATCTTCGTCGTAAATGATTCTGGCAATGTAATGTGCAGACAAGACAAAAAATAACAACAACATTAAAGAGTATAAAGATTTAGGTTCACCTGACAAAAATCTTAGCTTTCAGTGCTTTCGTATCCTGATGCACAAAAACCTGACTACGCACAACTAATCACAAATATTGCTGACATGACATACTTACATGAAAGTTGCGTAAAATAAGCAACAATAAAGAAGTATCACGAAAAACTAAGATGAGTCAAAACAGAGAAAGGATTAGGGTAAAGTAACAACTGTTTTATATTTAAATTATACAAAGCTTAATTCCATGACAGGTTAATCAGACATTACAGCTAGTGTCATTCTGACTTTTCAAGGACATCTCTGTTTATCAAAATTTAGCACCTATTATATCATTAGTACACAAATGTAAAAGCAAACAAATGAAACAGATAATGAAATAACGATATTTCCTATATCAATGCCATCGAATTTCAGACCACAAAGACAAAAAAAAACATTGAAAAGACTAAAGAGCATCTTCTCTACTAGCCCATCAAGCCGATTAACTTTGACTTTTAGGATTCTGTAAGGAGACGGCTATGTTTTAAGTACTTTAAAAGAGCAGGAAGTCTTTCTCAAGGTTTACATACATGTATTACTAATTCATCTGATTATTGTCAAAAAGGAAAAAGACTGAAGTTCGCAGATACTAAGCCCCAAACATGACAAGAATTCAAATCGCCCACAATGGAGCTGAAAGCTGTTCTTAAATATCATACAAAATGTAGTGGTCATTATTAGCCGCCATATTTTATGATTCAATACATTTTATTTGAAAATCGAGATAACCTCTACCAGGAGGTTGAAAGACGTATATAGAACGTAAATTTTATTTGACTGAAATCATATTTACTCCAATTTGTTCATTTTATGGCTTCTACTTTGACCCACAAACCGTCCTCTGCTTTTAGCAACATTTTGTTCAGTCGGATGGGATACACGGTTTTATCACAAGTCACCAGCTTGAATTTCTGCAGAATGTAGGCCATGGTGACTTTCAGCTCCAGAAGTGCCATCCTCATTCCCATGCAGGTCCTGGGACCTTGTCCAAATGGAAGGTGGGCAAAAGGGTGACGAAACTCTTTGTTCTCGGGACTGAATCGGTCAGGTTGAAATTTTTCAGGATTCGGCCAGATCTCTGGGTCACGGTGTATGGCAAACATAGGAAAGGAGACAGGAATGTTTTTGGGAAAGTGAACCCCATGGATCGTGATGTCCTCGTTACATACTCTGTCGATGAATATGGCGGGTGGGAACAGCCGCGTGCATTCATTGATGCAAGCGTCCAGGTAAGGCAGGGCTTGAACGTTGTCATAGGTTGGTGCCTCGTCTCCGATCTTCTCGTGGATTTCCTCCATCACCTTTTGATAACACTCAGGATGAACAGCAAGCAAGAATAAAGTGAAAGACAGGACTTGAGAGACGGTATCAAATCCTGCCAGAATGAACATCATGGCCTGAGCCTGGGGAGGCACGAGGGCAAAGAAAAAAAAACAATCAATACCAAATGGTTATAGTGGTAAAACGCAGATCTGAACAACTACAGTTTATTTACACCTCCTCCCCCCTCTACAAAAAAAACCTAAAGATGTAGTAATGAGAGGGCAATTTGTGACTCAGTATCGTACTGAAGAAAAAAATGAATATGTCATTGTAATTTACAGCTGCTGTTTGTGCGACACCATTTTCTTTCTTTCTTTCTTTCTTTCTGTTTTTCCCTATCTTTTCGTTTTTCCAATGATTAGGGCAGTCAACTGCAGATTTCACTGACGTTTTATTATGTTCTCTTACGCCTTTCAGCCACCTGCGGACGGCTATCTTGATATTCCCCCAACAAAATACAACTTACAACTTAGTTCGGTCATTAGTCGCCTTATGAGACTTATTGTATGTTTTCCACGAACAATATTCTCGAAACATTTATATAATATGTGGACAGTAGAATAAACTACTAAGATAGATGTTAACCTAGGTGAGCTGCTAAAACAACAAATCTTTTCCTTGCCTCCACAAAATCTGGATGACTCGTAACGATCTCTCTCTCTCTCTCTCTCTCCTTTTCCTCACATCTATAAAACAACAATTTCTATGCTTAAGCCCCCTGTACGTGCAGATGAAGGAAATGTTCTCATATTCAAAATTCGGTTTTTATTGAGCTTGAACCTAAGCCTTGAAATGAGCTCATTATCAATTTTAAACAATGTCTAGGTGAGCATGACGTAATGCAGCAGGGCTAGTAATTGTGTGAATTTCTTATTGGCACATGGCGTGGTTCGGGAGACATTAATTCAGACACCCAATCTTACTTTTGCAAAAAAGAAACTGTCGATCTTATGTGAGAATGTAGAAGGAGACGGACATTCAACTGCAGTTTTCGTGACTGAATCTCCATTTATTGTCCAGTAAAGAGACCCCGTACTGCATTCTTATTACCGGTACTGATATTTGGTCTTTGTTCTTAACTCCAGTTTTCATAGCTTTCATCCTCTCCCCCTCCCCCTCCCCCTTTCCCTTCTGTCAATGTAAAGGAAACAGCCGGAGAGCCGCATTTTGAAGAATGTGAAACCTTTGAGATTTACCTGAATTTCAACTTGAGACAGTCGCCCCCTCTCGTTGCCCTCTTCCTCTGTGGCTTCTATGATCAGGTCAAGGAAATCATTGGCTTTGCCTATTTCTCCCCCAGCTTTCCGACTTTCCATGGTAGATTGGACGACTTTTACTAGATATTGTATATGTTTCTCTGGGAAGAAGTGGAGTCCCATCATGTGCAAATACTTGACCATTTCCGGGAAAAACAAAGCCGTCAGCAATAGAGGCACGGATGGACTCATTATTTTCTTTGCCGAAACTGCGAAGGCGTTTTCTGGATCTTTGAGTGTGTTTACATCCAATCCAAAGCCCACACTGGCGACCACATCCAGGCTGAATGCAGAGCACACATTCCTCAACTCGATTTCTTCACCTTTTTCCTGACTCTCTCGTAAATTGTCCATGAGACGACGCGCATTTCTCTCCACGTGCTGTGACATTCTCTTGACTCTACCCGAGCTGAAAGTCGGACTAACAGCTGCCCTGACTCGCTTCCACTGCTCATCTCTCAGGAGCGGCACTGTCATGTCTAGAGGAGACGGCAGTCGAAACAATTGTCGCCGATTGCAGAACACGTTGAAATGTTTGGTGCAAATGTCCTTGATGATATCCAGATCTCTAATATTAATCACCGGCGCGCGGCCATCGTACCAACCATAAACCTAAATAATGCAAGGAAACAAAACAGTAACGAGAGAGAAAATTGTTTAGCAAATCAATATAATTAAATTATTGTTTTTCGGGAAGTTCATTAACATTTCTTTGATCTTTTCTTATAACTAATCATCATCGTCCGCCATTCCTTTCTTCATACAACCATTTATAGGAGATCTTTTCTTAACTCAATCTACACATAAGATTACAATTTTTATCTACTCTTAAGTATGCCCGCAAGAAAGGTAGTGAGTTATAACGATTACCGTATTCTAAATAATCTTTATATCTGGACAGTGGTGCCAAATAAGGTCAATTCAACTAGAATGTGCTTGTGAAAACACGTTTCAGTCACAGACAGTTCCACACTTTGCACTTTGAAATGTTTTCCCAGGCAGACATCCTGGTATTTAATACCGACAGACATTTTGAAAACGGAATTAACGCCCCCTTTCTTCGACAATTACTCTTCCACAAAATGGCATTGGATCGAAGGGCGAGAGCCCAGGGATCGCTGGATCAATAACAACTTCGACAATTACTTCTGTCTATTAATTCTATTGTCTTTCTCCTTGTATCTTAAGAAAAAAAATAACCTTCATGATCTTAGTCAGCTATTGAAGCCAACCCGATGCACTATGGCCTAGATTTTTCATTTTAGCTACGTGACAACTGTGAAACCAGAACTGCCCAAGGGTTCCAATAATATACTATTTAAATGTAACATATAAAGCTATTCACAGACCTTCTGATCCTTGAATTTCTCATAATATTCAGTCTGGACCTTGAAAATTCCCAGCTTAGCAATGATTCCAAAGTTTCCAAGCAGCGGTGTAACTGGTGGGGTGAGAATGCCCAGCTCTTTCAAGGTGCCTTGACCCTGTGATAGGTAGCGGACGGCTACAAACGTCAGAAATAGCAACACCGCTACTGTCACCAGGAGAACTGACATTGCATCCATGTTTCTGGCAGCTTCAAATGCTGTGGAATATTACCCCTGACGTTGTGAGCCTACAGTACGTCTAATCACTTTCTGATGTTATAAACGGTTACCTTCAAATGAAAATCGGTCCACTGAGAACACAGAAACTGTTGTGTAATCTTTTGACGAGCTTCACTAAAGGTTTAGAGATGTCGTTCCCAATGTAATATAAGCAGTTCGGGTTCTTGTCCGTGAGTTATCTCGGATGTGGATGTCGTGTGAACTTGCCTGGTCGAGTCTTTTTAACTAGGTCACAAAACACACCACGGTAGTCATGACATGTGTTTACTACCTGTGTAGTTAGCCGAGAACACAGAAAAAACGCTTGAGATCGTTGATCCAGAGAGAATAACTAGGTCACAGTTCGACGCTGCGCACCGCCGTCCTGACTAGGCGAGAGAGAATGCGACAGTGTCTTACTTGTCGACAATGCCATATACGGCGTGATTTACTCGCTCAGTGATGGCAGTTGATAGTGGGTGTTGCACATAATATGTCCCATAGGTCTATGCCCTTGTATGTACCGATATGTAGTCCACGGACTTTCGTCGCAATTTGTCGAGGATTTAAATAAATATGGGTAACATAGATAGAGCCTCGACGGCCGAGATTGCCCCCCATCAGGTGACTGAAAGGCATCTCGTACGTTGAGCATCAAAATAAAGCTTTGGGACAATTACCGTATTAGGAAATTTACTGGCCTCATCATCTGGAACACTTAATCTCCGACCACATTATATCACATTCTTTGATGATGTTATCCCCTTTCACTTGCAAGTTAGCTCTTCTTTTTCGGCTCGTCATTTTTTTTTCTTCTTCATCAGTCCCTACGACCATTACTTTCTTCGTCCTCTTGCTCCTCTACTTCCTCTTATTATTCTTCCTCTCCTTCTGTTTCTGTGCTTCTCGTGTTTCATCTCCTCTTTCTTATTCTTGATTCTCCTTTTTTTTTTCCTTCCTGTTTTTTTTTATTTATTTTATCGTCCTCCTTTTTCTCCTTTCTCTTTCTTCTATGTTTTCTACCTGTGGAGCATGAAAAATCGTCGCAAGACCTCTTTCTGATTTCAGTCCAGTCAGAGAAACTAATCTTTAATTAATATTACTTCCAATGGACATGGCTTCTATCACCTTTCATAGGACCTTGATCCGCTGAGGAAAGTGTGCAAGCCAGTAGCCTATGCTGTACGAAAAGGGCTAGATTTAACTCTCCCAGATTAGCGGGCTCGTTTTTTTTTGTTTTGTTTTTTTGTTAAGCTTTGTTTTTGTTTTGTTTTTAATCAAAATGTTTAGAATATTTTCTCCTCAATCTTTCTTTATACCGATTTTAACTTTAAGAAAATAAATACCAATTGGTTAATGCTTCTCGTTATTCAAGGAAATGCGATGATGACATTGCACTGCCCGTGGAGAACATGAGGCATAGTAATCCGAAATCGAAAACAGCGTCTACAGTTATTGCATCAATGTCCAAAATATGATTTCTGTACACAAGGTTTATCTAAACGACAATGAAAACATCTGAAACAGCATCAAATAAGAAACGTTAGCTTGCTCTCTTAACAAAAGAAGCAACCTTTGCCTCTAATTTATGCAGAAAAGTGGCCTGAGCCGTTGCGAAAGCAATTTCTGGCTACTTCAGTGTTGTCCAATTCAAAGCTGCTCTTTGTCATAACGTCTGAGGACGGGTCATGAAATCGGGTTTTTGCTCAAAATATTCGATTTTGGGTTTCTTTAGTTCGACCTCTTCTGAATATAAAAACAATTTTAAAAAAATTGATATGTCCATTCTAAGGTGTGGAGAGGGTGGTCAAACAAAGGCTGACCCACCACTCTGCCATCCAGGCTCTTGCTCATTCGGGGCTCTATATTCAGTGATAGATCAGTAGTATTTTCGCTGCCTACGGGCAAATTGCGTATAAAAGATTTGATTATGATCTCCTCCACTAATATCGTGGGCCCCAATGCCCGAGGTGGACACTGACCATCTGAGGCGCTGACCACACCGAATACCAGTGAAAACGTTCGCCTGGGCCTCTGAAATAGACTTGCCATAGCCTAATGAGGGTGAAATATGCTCTGCTTCTGCTGTTTCAGAGTGCAATAGTGGATTATCTCATGTCACAGGATGGGTAAAAACACTTTTGGTTTTGACTGAGGAAGACATGGCAGATATATATAGCCCTCCCTGGACTCTAAAATGACTCTACGGAAGCCCTTTTGCCGATAGTGTTAGGGGATCAAAACTGTAGGAAAACTGGAGTAGAGGCGCAGGAAAGGCAAAAGAAGGCATAGAAATCTGGGGAAAAATGTCTAGTAGGTGAAACAAAAATATGATTTGGGGTTGAAAGTCCAATTAAAAGCTCTTTACGACTGTTTTTCGCGAAAAAAAATTTAAATGCGTTTTTCTCAAAATGATTTTTTTAGCACAAATATGTGATCTACTTTTTTTTTTAATTTATAGAGCAATCGCCATGAAACTTGACTTGAAAGAGCAAGACAGTTTTAAAAAATTATCAGCGAGGATTTAGATAACATGTTAAATTTTTGAGAAATGTGAGATTTAGGGGTCAAATTTTCAGAAAAATCCGTGACTTTTTTTTACATACCATTTAAAAATTGGTGAAAAAAAAATAAAAAATATATATATCAGCTAATTGTCGAAAATCCCCTCTCATCATTTTTAGATATTGAACTGAAAAGTATGTTCGCAAAATTTCAACCAAATTGGTTGAAAAATGTAGAATCCTATGTAGAGTAAAGTTTCGGTTAGCAAAATCTAAGATGGCGATCGTTGCCATGGCAACCATAAGTAATTTCGATTTTTGTTTAATTGTTTTCCTCTAATTTGACCATGCTGAATTAGATGGCAATGGTTTAAATCATTTAAAAAATGACCTCCAGGACCAGCCTCTCCCCCCTTTAACTCGAGAAGGATTTCTCCCTTTCTCAGTCAGTGATCTCCTCAAGCGTTTGATATCCATATCCAAAGCTATGTTCTGTTATTGAAATCTTCATGTGTTTCGGAAAAAAAACGGACTTGTTGCCAGATCAAACATCTCGAATGAGTTGTCAAAATTCTAGTGGTTATAATTCAATATTTCGGCAATATTAAAGACTCAATGCAGAGCGTAACACTCATACACTGGATGGATCAAATATCCATAGGATTCTCATGGGATATGAATTTCTTTCATACCAGCAGACAGCCGACAATGATGCAGTTCTCTCAAGCCTGCTATAAACAAACAATGAAAGACTTTTCAATACAAAAGCATTCCAATGAACTTGTTTTCAACGGTAACACCATTTTATTGTCGAAAACTCGAGTCAACAGCGTCAGCGAATGCACCTCTGAATGATGATCGCATGCTCGGAATAACTTTCCAGTATTGATCTTTCGTGTTTGTCTGTTTATATGTATGAATGAAGAATCAAACTATTCCCTGTGCTATAGTCAGCTGTTTTCCAATGTGCAAGATTTTCAGGGATTTGCTGCAGATTTAGTGAGATACTGCATATCTGCATAAATCTGTATTAGCTTGATGAAAGACTGCAGGAGTGTCAGCACTACGGATACAATTATAACGAACGAGGAGCCACGAGCTGACTAGAGAGCTGTAAAACGTCACACTGATGTACTAGGGAATTTTTCTGTTGATCTTATCAAAGTTGGACGGCATTCTAGTACAAATCTGCTGTAGATTTGAAATCTGTGGCCTCAAATGAGACACATTCGGCTAGCAGAATTTATCTTTTATTATTATTATTTTTTTTATCAATGATATTAAAAAGAAACATTCTCTGTCTGAAAGTGAAACATTTGAAGCAGACACTATATCACCACATTATTCTTAGATCTCTATGTGTAGCATCTTTAGGTGTGCACATATTTTATAAGTGCCTCTTGCACGCAAGCGCTCATTTGACGTCCTTTATGGGTTCGTCCGAAGATATAATGGTTAATCAAAATGTTTTCTGTCTATCTGGCTGCCGGGACGAGGATACGGATGTCTCAATAAGCTGTCGGAAAATGTCATAGAACATAACAAGATGTTATAGTCTCAGTTTACTTCCACGTACAACATACCTTTTCAAACACCAGTGTTTCACTCTTTCAGTAAGCACAAATATATACAAACACAATTTCGTCACCTCAGCTCACAATTGTTGTATCTTTACTTTCTAGAAAATCAGCTTTAAGTGCATCGATAGATCATGCTCAACATGTAATGCGTTACCTGATTTTGATTGAGAATGTACTTTGATTATATAAGCCACACTTTATGCCATTGTTTATTGTGGTTCTCTGTATTACATGTAAAACGAAAACTTCAGAGCACGATTTCTCGAAATTATGAAAAGAGGATATAGAACTATTGTGAGCTGAGCCAACCACATATCTAATAATTTGAGTTATTGTCAGCTGCTGCTATCTGCTGAGCTGGGTTGGGTTTTTGTTGTTGTTGTTGTTGTTGTTTTTAAATTTTAACGATTCCTCAGTATGATTACAGCGACAATGCACCAAAAACGCTTTTAATGATATCCAGTATCCAGGGGTAGGCTATAAACTTGTAGACTATTACCAGATATATAATGATATCAACGTTTGTCAAAGTCAATCAATAGCTATTTTTAAAAAGTCATACAGGTGTAAACACGCAACTTAGCCGAAACAGTTTTTCAACCAGGATGGTATGGAAGATCTAGATTTTTGTTTGTAGGCTATATGACGAAAAAATGATAAGATGGTTTGCGGCCTCGCTATTGTAAGCATCCCCCCCCCCTCCCAGAAAATGGCTCTGGAAATGAGCTTCTCAAGCTTCTGTGAAATCAGAACAATACAACAAATATTGGGGCGACTGTTTTCTATTATGTTATTCTGAACATGTCGATGTGGTAATGAATAGCATGCTTCACACAGTCACCGACCAGCAAAAATATGTACTGAAATTACCATAATAAGAACATTGCTGTCGAGGCACTCATTTGTTTTGTTTACTCAATGTTTTTAAACTGGAGATCCTATGGGAATCGTTCCTGTTTTTCCTTGGGCATCTGCCCAAGTGATACAGTAAATTCATAACTTTAAAACTAATCTCAAGAGCGTCAACGTTAATATCTTATTGTCCTCTGTTCATCAGAATAAACGGAAAGTAAGATGGTAACAGAACATCACTTCGAAAAAGTACGGGACATCTGTGCACTTCAAAGAATGACACAGATACGCCTTTCACACATAACATTAACTCGGTGACACAAAGTCACTATATGACAGTGCAGGATACAAGATTTATATTCTGCATTCGAGTCACAGTGGTCTAATTACAATGGAAGTCAGATGTGCTTTCAACTTGCACTTAAAGCAGTGGCATAGAATAATAGAATTGATTTATCATTCCTCACCTTCTTCCCTTTGAGAGTTCTCACTATTTTCTTAACTTTCTAATACAGACAGACAATCATACAGATAGATAGATAAATAGACAGACACACAGAAAGACAGACAGACAGATAGATAGATAGATAGATAGATAGATAGATAGATAGATAGATAGATAGATAGATAGATAGATA
>JBCEWB010784217.1:10601-33961 GCA_039654565.1 Peronia peronii | reverse complement strand
TTTTTTCACCACCTGAAAGGGTATGAAATAATCTTTCACATGATACCAAAAACCCATATGGTGAAAAATCGACATACGTCTCATTTTGACTGGCTGCAAGACATATTTAGTCAGACTATTACGTGAGAGTTGTTGATTGAACATTGGCATTTTCAATCCTGCCACATAAAAGAATTTATACAGCCATGGTCTGAGAGAAGGCTCAAAGCAAAAATGAATTATGCAAGAAGGGATTTGTTCCCAGCACAGTCCAGATTTAGATCCAGATAGAATAGCCACATTTCCATTCGAAAATAGAATTTATGGTGGTACAGTGTAGGGCATCTGCTCCCCTTTTTTTTTAACAAAACTTTTATTAATACATGTATTAGTAAAGCCATTGCCATCCCAGATTCCAGTGGAAACTTACATAATTCTGTTAATTGCCAGTAAGCTTAGTTCTTGTGTCTCACTATTCCGATAGGCCCCTGCAGGAGCCCGGGGTTTATAAGTAGGCTCTTTGCTCCCTCCTGCAGGTGGTGAAAGCCCACCATCGGTAGATGTCTCCCATAGAATGCCATCTTCGACGTTCCAGGGGTGACATCTTTTCTGTCTCTCCTTGCTCCTGTCTTTTGTCCCGTTCTCTTCTCTCTCATCTTCTTGACATGTAAACGTATCTTACCATGTAAGATACTGGCACAGCATAGCCATGTTTGTGCTGATGTGCCATTAAACTCTAACATAAATTACAAACTACTACAATATTCCCTTGGAATTTTTTGATTTTTACGTGAAAACAGACATCCTTGACCTATAAATATATTATTTATGCATCAGCAAAGAGAACATACAGTGATACCCCATTACACCTCAGTATAAAATAATAATTATTATTCATGAAGACATTAATGAGAGGCAACGCATCATATTATGAATTAATAGGTATCATTTTATATATTCTGCAGAATGGCCTATGATATTTTTGAAATAATGATTAGTCATGTATATACATTCGTAATGGTAAATTATTGCCCTGTCGTTGCTTGCATCTGGTTGTATGTATACCTGATTACTTGAATGAATACTTATAAAGTAACATGTTGTTACTATTCTTTCTCTTTTTTCTTTTTTTTTTTTTTTGAAATTCAAAGAGAAAATCTACATTTGATAGTGAAAATGTAAATCCTCTTTGCCATATATGTGGTGTTCATGTTTACCAGTGTTTGCTTGTTTTTTGAAAAAGAGAAATGTCATTTGGCAGAGAGGGTTATGTGATATTGTGAAGAAGGAAATTAAATAAAAAGTCAATAGATTTTATTTCTTTCTGACTCAATCTGATACTCTGGAAGACCAAAGCATTACAATGATCAAATTGGTCCCACTGCAGATCGCCACAGGCTTGGTATTGGGTACCTTCCTCTCTGCTCCTCTCATGTTTATATCGGCTAAGATGATGACACTAATTGTGGTGAGCGGAACAGATTACAGAAATCTCCTCTCCAGCACCTCCTTTGATGTCAGCATTATCAGCATCACTTGCTGTGTAAGTTTCTCAGTGGTTGTGATTTTAGCTGTGATCACATTATCATGGTGAATGCTCGATTTATTTTATATTGAAACATCTTATATTATGGAAGAGGCACTCCTCACTACATCTTCTGAACATAATTCTAACATGTAAGTGTGAATGTATCGTGTATATATATTGTGTCACATCAACTGTGAATGGAATTTCCTTCTGAAGACAAATAATCTTGCCTTATCTGTGTTGTGGAATACACTTTGCTGTTGACAATTCAGCATGGGTCATTATTGTATAGCTGATGGGGATTATTTTTTACCAACTTAGTTACTTGCCTGTGTCAGACACAAGGGATGTTGAATAAACATTAAAAAGAGGAAAAAATCACTGTTGTGCTCTTTGCGTGAAATGTTACTTCATGAAAAGTTCAGAAATAATCATGATGTAAGGAAAATTTTCTCTTCTTGTCATAATAATTTTAACAATATTTTTTTTGTATTCAGTCTTGCAAATGACAAAAGAAGAAGGATTTTTTTTTTTCTGTGTTACACTGCTTGTTT
Source organism: Peronia peronii (assembly GCA_039654565.1). Taxonomy (NCBI): domain Eukaryota; kingdom Metazoa; phylum Mollusca; class Gastropoda; order Systellommatophora; family Onchidiidae; genus Peronia; species Peronia peronii. The sequence continues at coordinate 31,900 of JBCEWB010784217.1, read as the reverse complement.
AACATCCCTACGTATGGCAAAGGAAAGTGAAAGATAGAAGAATTTTATTTTGTTGACAAGACCCAGTCTTTTGTGCTGTTGTTTGCAGTCTGATTTCAACTTCCATGTGGCTGGGCATTGAGCTATGCAGTGAATGAGAACGAGTTTCTCATTATTTTTTCCATCTTTGTTCCTAGTGGGCCCATAGTGAAGCACAGGCAGGGTTAATGTTATACTGCATCGTATATGTTTCCAAGATTTATTTTTGTTTCAGTAGTAGGCGGGCTAAATGTGATATTGCATCATGTATGTTACCAAGAGCTATTTTGTTTCAGTAGTTTTTTTGTTCTTTTTTACTATACTAGTGCTCTCTTTTTATATTATGATATTGAAAAAACAAAAAAGAAAAGAAAAAAAAAATCTGGATTAATTTGCAAAATTGGCAGTATGTGAAAGTCTGGTATTTCAAGCTGGTAGCAGGTGGGAAAGTATCTGTGGACAACAGAATGAGAAGATATTTGAGTGATGATCTAAAAGTTCTAGGCAGTTCCAGAACAACTGTCTCCAACAACACTTATGAGTGTGACAGAAGGTTGTGTTTATTTTTCTTAAGCCTTTCAATCCAAAGAAAGTAGGATTATCTCGGCTTTTTAGAAGTTGCCACTTTTTGCTGAGAAATTTTTTGTGGGCAGAAATTTGGAATTTGGAAATTTTGCCCAGACAGCGGCACGTAGCCTACTCTTTTATCGATTTTGAACTGCCAAGGGTTCTTTAACGTGCGTAACATACACATGAGACCTCCGAAATATATTTGCCCTTATCCGAGAAGGCTAGATGTCGGGCTTCCCTACCCATGGAAGCCAGGGGACCGTTGAGTCACTGAAAAAGTGCGGGTTTTCGATCTTCATGTCCTTCCATCCCCCGATGCGGGACCCGCGAGTTGATCCCGTCCCGTTTTGTCCGTGAGCAGATGCCAAACCACAGAGCCACTGCGTCCCCCTTAGAAGGTCATGAACCTTTGTCTATTGATTTTATTATGCAAGACTGGAACAGAAGGATTAATCCTTTGTCTGTTGTTTACATCATTGTCTTCACCACTTTAAAGAGATTATAAAATTTGTTTTCTTTGTATCTTGAATCATATAAGTTCACAATTTGACAAACGATATAAATGAGACAAATTAAAAACCTGTGAGGGAGAGAAAGGAAAATATTAAACTTGAAAAGTGTTGAATACTATGATGTGAACAATGGACAGAGCTTCACGACCTTCTGTCACACTCTCATAAGTAAACAGCAGAGACAGTTGTTGTGGAATAGCATCTAGAGCTTTTAGATCATCACTCGATTATCTTCTCATTCTGCTGTCCACAGTTGAGAAATCTATTGTCTTTGGGTCAAATGTATATTGTCTTTGGGTCATTGTGTATTATCTTTGTGTCATGTGTGTATTGTCTTTGGGTCAAATGTGTATATTGTCTTTGTGTCATGTGTGTCTTGTCTTTGGGTCAAATATGTGTATTGTCTTTGTGTCATATGTGTATTGTCTTTGTGTCAAATATGTGTATTTTGTTTGTGTCATGTGTGCATTGTCTTTGGGTCAGATATGTTATTGTCTTTGGTCATATGTGTATTGTCAGGTCATGTGTCATTGTCTTTGGGTCAGATATGTATTGTCTTTGTGTCAAATGTGTATTGTCATGTCCGTATGTTTTATCTTTGGGTCATGTGAGTATTGTCTTTGGATCATATGTGTATTGTCTTTAAGTCATGTGTGCACTATGAACTCCTGTCATTAGCTTGTCTGATTTCTTTCTGTTCACAGGTTTGGGTGATAGGAATTTTTGTCCTGAGTGGGAAATGGAAGCGCATCCCACACAGATTTGTCATGGCCCTAATTTTTTCACATGTAAATATTTTCTCAATGGATGTTTTGATTTTCGTTTCTTTCAATTCTATTGGTTAATTTTTCTCTTCCAAGAGCAACAAATATATTGCTATTTCAAGGATGATTTTAATCAGCATTCTACATGCACTGATATAGAAATTAATGTGGAACACTTAATGGTTATTTACATAGTGATTTAGTTACCAGTTTGATTAACATCATTGTTCTTTTGATCCCTGTGGTCTAGCCATATTTTGAGTCTTATCACCTATCTTTAGATTTTTGTTGTGTTTACATTGAGTATCTATTTCTGAAATTGCTGTTGTTCTTACAGAAAATAATGATCTCTGATATTTAGGACGTGGGCTGTCGTTGTCTGGTTTTCTTTTGTTCTTTTTTTTGTTCTTTTTTAAACTATGTGTTTATCTATTTGCCTGCCTTTGATGTTAATTTTAGCAGAAAATGTTAGTATGAGGCTGGTCAAAAGGAAGTGTTTTTTTGTTTTTTTTTTTGTCCCTTGATGGCATATCACATTACGACACTTTTTTAAATTGCTATTTTCCTTTTTTGTTTGTTTTTTTTTTTTTTTCAGACAGAAGTCAAAATTTATGTGCGCACATACAAGATACAAATAAAATCAATTGGAGCCACCTGCAAGTAGGAAAAAGGGAAAACATCAATGAAAAAAAATTTTGTGACATAGCTTTAGATTCTTGCCAAAATCATTTTATTTTGTTTCTTATAAAATGAAATGTTAATTTTTGTCATCTTCAGATGCTTGCCTGCACTGGGATGATAGCATTTTACAGTAAGGGGGAGAATGGGAGCTGGGGTCACTATCCTATCATCATTTGCCTTCTCGTCGGTGTCTTCTCCACCCGCTGCTGGACTGCTGCTCTCTCCTTGGTGCTATGTCTACTACATGTCCGTAGTCTCTGTTATGTCCTGCGCAAGCAAGTTTGGTTCTATTTCTTGGGATTTGGGTAAGTGGTAACTTTGGTCAAAAATTGCCTTTTTGTTTAATTAGGTCTTCATGGTTTGTTTTGTTTCTTATCAAACACATCCACACAGCCTTGGCCAATTAATCCTAGCTGGTCAGAACTGCTCAGGAATGTTTGTCAGTTCTTTGGAGAGGGAGGAGAGGAACAGAAAGTTTGCATTTCTTCAGTTTAGATGCCAAATTATCCCAAATATCTTTCAAAATGTATATTTCATAGTAAAGTGTTTTTTGTACAGCACTATAAAACTGTGCTCAGTAAAAGATTAAAAAAAAAAAAGTAAATGAATGTGTAGGGAGATTACAAGGAACATAATTCATGCGGCCACCTATGTGGGAGCTTGGGGCATTACAAGTGAAATACAAGAACAGTCAGTGCCATTTTCACAGGGTTATGGGCTGTTGCAAGGTGAATATTTAGATTTATGTGCTAAGCTGTTTATTTTTTGCGGATTTTCTCCTGATCTTGGTCGGTTCTGATCTCAGTCAGTTCTGAAGGGCCAATCTTTGTCTCTTCAATTTGAATATCTTTGGCTACTATCAAGCTGGCTCAAAACTTCATGAAATTGTATGAATTATGGCTTAACATGATAGCAATAATTCCACTTTGGTGGAAAAACAACATACGGCTTATTTTGACTGGCTGTGAGACAAATGCTTTATCTTTCATATTTTGTTTTTTTCCTCACTCATTTTTGGAAAGGGCTAAAGGAAGACAAAAAGTGAAAAGACTAAATGACCAAATTTATTTAAATAAAATTATTGTATAGGGAGAATATGCAAGTGGCTCTGTTTTGATGTTAGGATACATGTTGTTTGTCATGTGTGGATTTTATTTTCCACAGTGTGGATTTTATTTTCTGGTTTTTGTGATTCAGAGTGCCAGTGTTCACCACAGGAATCTTGTTCTTGGTGGGATCTCATCATATTAAAGGGGAACTTGATCCTTCCTTTCACTATGGCATGTTGCAGGTGAGTTTTATTCTCATTATTATCATTGGAATTTTCTATGCACTTTGGCTGAAATTTCAGTGGGGGGTGATATTCAATTTTCTCTAGATTTTTTTCCATGCTGTGAGATATCAGAAATGTACATTAAGTAACAACAGTGTTATTTCATAAGATTGTATGTAATTAGTATGGACCTCTCACAATATGATAGGAAAAAAAAATAATCATCTATATATCATTCTGGTATTTATTCTTCTTTTTTTTTTTAGTAGTTTTTAGTAATTTTTAGTAGGCAAAGCTGTTGCCTTTTGTTACTCACCTTTCAGATAATTTTTAAAATTTTGAAGCCATTCAAGATGAGATAAATGTTGCTAAAGTATTTGTTTCTGGTTCATTATTTGAAATACGAGATTACCGCCTCTAGGTGGTTGAAAGACGTAATAGAACGAAATATTTCAAATAGTCTGACATATTGTTATAGATGGTTTGAATTTACTTTGTTTTCAAGGATTTGATGCAAATAATTTAATATGCTAAAAGCTTAATACAGAGTAATGTTGCTGTTTACTTTATCTTTTATGTCTTCCTCAATCTTTACTATATGTCTTTATCACCAGAGTATATTTTCCCTCGTCATCCTGTGCCTATCAATAATCATCACAATCACTTCCCTGGTGTGGTGGCAACGGACAGAGCGCCACTCAGCAGCTGCGTCAGTTGCATCAGATCGTTCGTACTTGAGGGAAGAGAGCATAGCTAGCTGTCGAGTAGTGCGACCATCCATCTCGGAGTTTAATCCACCTCCGCATACAGTGGAGGATCACCCTGTCGGCCTGCAAGAGAGTGAAGGTTCTCCAACCAGACTGGAAAGAAACTACCAATCTTGTAGTGAGAATAGTACAGTTAAAAAGTGTGAGTACAACTTTATAAGTAAGACGTAAATGCAACATCAAGCAGAAAATAATTCACAGAAGTCAAACTTTTTACTTCAGTCAGAAAACCAATTTTTCGGTTGTCACCAACTTTTCAACTTTTGTATTGGTCAACTAACTACCATACCATTCAGCAAGCCAACTAATGTTTAAAGCAGTGCTATGCATTTTGAGGACAAGGAAACTTAGGTATTTCATTATTACATTCACTTCCTTCATAATATAAAATTTAAATAAATAAATAAAAAATAAAATAATAAAATGAGGTTCCATAGCTCTGTCAGTCAAAAATTGTAAAAAGTACACACTATTTTTTTCATTGCACAGTGATAACAATAAAAGAAAAGAAAACATGTAAAAAGAAAAGGAGATTAATAATAGAATGCTCTTTATTTTTTGTTCTCGAGCTTACTTTGCTCTGAAACTGTTTGAGCATTTAAATCTACATCCCTGGGAGTATGAATGCAGGTTGCATGTATATGTCACATCTCATTAAGTGTGAAAGGAATTGCCTTTTGAGGGCAAATGAAGTTTATTTGATCTTGTTTAAAGACTCAAAATTTAAGTCATTGTGGCTGTTCTTCAGCATTGTATTTGATTTCATCAGCGACAAGTATAGAGGATTTGATTCCGTTTGGAAGTGGGAACCAAGATGATGCCCTTGTTGATTACGAGACTGGTGCAGCAGACGTTATGCAGACCATATCTGAGCGCACTTGCTTGCTGAGTCAGTGTGACACAGAACAGAGACACGCCTGCATGGATCGACTCAGGTCCTATACAGCAAATGTCATCATCAATGGCGATGCTCCACAGGAAGAGGAATTGAAGTCAACCAAAGAAATGAATAAAGAGGAATATCAAACTGCTCATCACCTCATTTTATTGCTCCTGCTTGTACTCTCAATGTTCATTGTAAGTGACGATTTTAACTATCTTAAGTCATGGACTATTCATTCCAGAAAAGTGTATATATTCCCTCATATTAGACATAATGTTCACTGTCAAGCAAAGACAAATATATTGGATATATGCGACTGTATCAGGCATGTCTTTATTTTGAATTGAATACACATGCTTAAGTGGAAACTGCATTTTTTTTTTTTTAAAGTGGATTAGAGTGTGTGAACAAATACAAATAGTGTTGACACAACAGATCCTACTGTCCAATATATATTCTTAACCAAGACATGTATGAGTAACCTATATATGTATTTATTTACAAATTTAAGGGCAGGTAATATTGATTGGAATTACACTCAGTTGACATGCACTGGTTCCATTCACTGCTGTATCAGATATAGGAACTGTATTTGTAATTTGGCACAATGTCTTCAATGAAATGGTCTTCAATGAATAAACACTGCGGACCTGCCAAAAGCTTAAATCGACATTGTTTCTAGAAAATTCAACTGACTCAATATTTATGTAAGTTAAGTTATATGTTTACTCTTTTGTTTATCTTTGTGTTGAGTTCTTATATTTAACATTAATATCCCTAGCATTATAGTTTTGTAATTACTGGAAAAAAAGAAAATTGAAAAGTTTTTATATACTGGAAGTATATAGACATGTTCTAAATCCTGCAGGGTCTATTTTTGTGTGCATGGCGCATTTTTCATGGTGAGCCTACAGGGATTTATGTGGAGATAGAATTCCTTGACAGCGTTTTTAATTATGGACAGGTGAGAGATTTGCATAGATTATTGCTGTAAGAATATTATTAGCCTTTTAGTTATTAATTATAATGTGATGAGGGCGTAACAGATGATGCATATCTGTGCAGACATATTAAGTGATAGGTCATATTCTGCTATTGTTATATTTCGCTTCCCCCTTTTTTTTTTCAATTAGGGAAAAGAAGTACCTGATATGATTGCAATGCCAATCTCATTGCATGGAAGAAATCAAAGTGGTAGCTCTGTTTTAATAAACCGGCTGGCATTTAACATTATCTGTTAAGTATAAACATTTTGAGAATTTGCTGTATTAGTTTGCTTGCACAGATCAATATTGGACACGTTCTTTATCTGTGATGGACCATAATTAACATAGATAGAAAGATTTATTTCAGGCTGTCTGATAGGCTCAGTGTGTTATTGTTTATAATACACACCTCAGCACTAGATTTAAAAACATGTTATTTCTCTGTATGCTCTCAGGGTTTGCTTTTCCTGATTGTATTTGGCTTTGACACAAAGCTGGTGTTCTCTCCACTTGCCAGAAGGTAAGTTGATGTCAGGCATATAGTTATATTTAGAAGTGCGGGGCTGTTAATAGTGTTATAGGTATTACTGTCTTGAAACAGATTTAATAGGGACTGGATGTGATGTGTAAAGAGAGTTTGGACAAATACACGTTCTTTTCTTCTCTGTTTACTTTGTTTCGAAAAACAGCAGTAAAATAATTTGTGGCAAACAAATGTAAAACAGATATTTAGGTAATTTGCTTTTGTTTTGTCAAACTTGTTGTATATGAGACAAAATATTGTAGAGTATGTGGTTTTGACTGAAACAGCATCCTGCCCATTGCTGTTGCCCCAGTTGTTAATTTTACACCCATTAACAAACAGAACAAAATGCAGCATGTAGCCCAATTCATTTTGTTTATGGTGCTTGAGTCTCATCTTAATGGCTGGTGCCAGTTGCTATGACAATCTGTATGAGACTTGTATCATCATGAATGGTGAATTGCAAGTGTGCTAATGATTAGGATTTGTTTACCCCAAACCATTTGTCAAAGAATTACTTTGTTGGGTTGGTGTTAAAAAGATATTTTGATCTTTCATCTCTGATATCATTCCAAATAAAGATCATCCTTAGCTGAATGGGACAGGATAAAACTATTTCTTCAGAGGGGGTATCTTTTTATCCCCTTGTCACAAATTTACAGTGAAAAAAAGCAACGTCTGATGACCTCATGGATGAAAATAAGCTCAGTTAATAGGTATAGTTTGGAAGATAGATTGAATATTAAAAAAACTGTCATAGCTTTTGAAACCGATACTGTAAAAATGCAATCAATGGTGGGTATGAAATTAGCAGATAAGTCAGTTTGGTCTCAGGATATCTGGTTGTTATTCAGGCACATAGGAAAAAGAGGAAAAAAATGTCAAGGAAAGCTTTGATATCTCTAACCCTCACTGATGATTTTCTCTGATTATGGCCTTGAATGAGCTGTGTTAAGTTTGGATTTATGTTCCTAGGTTCCGTGGACTTAAACCTCTTCAGTGAGGTTGGGATTATTTGTTTTCTCCTTGAAAGCACTGTGAAATTTGTCACCTCCCTCAACAAATGAAACCTTCCCTCACAGTTGGAAGATTGGTCTTTTGACATGCAACTACAGTCATATGAAATGATTATTTGACAAAGCAGGGAGTTATTTAAGCTCAGAGTCTGAAAAACTCTGACAGATATATCACAGTCAAGTGACAAGCATATGAGACTGTGACAAAAGGTTGTGATCCTTTGTCCATTGTTTTCATCATCATGAACTTTAACACTAAAGATTTGTAAAATTTGTTTTGTTTATATCTTGGATCATATAGAAAAGATAAAACATCAGATAAATTAAAAGCCTCCTGTGAAGGAGAGAAAGGAAAATGTCAATTTAAGAAGTCTTGAATGTGATGATGTAAACAATGGACAAAGGGTCACGACCTTGTGTCACATTCATATGAGAATGAGAGATGAGATTTAAGTGCTGGTGTATGCTGGCCTCAGATGATGAGTAAAGGAAATCAGTGATTTTAACTCAGAATTTCTGAGCTTTAAGTTGATTGTATATAAAGTGCATGCATTAATTCCCCCATATCACAGACTACTTATACTAATATCTCCAGTTTATATCTTGACCACAAAACGACTTTTCAAAAAAGTCCATAGCATTAATTAGAGTTGCAGACACAGCGTTTTGATAGTGGTCCTTACCCAGGAAATTTGGCACTTTCTCAGTGTTATTTTTTTTAGTCAATGACAACTTCAGCTTTATCTTTGAATTTAGGAACATGCTTATCATGAGTTAGTCACTAGTGGAACTCCATGTAATGATCAAATGAAACATATGTGAAGGTTGTGTCAGTTCCTATTGGCTCTTGATGTGGAATGAACAGGAATAGTTTTGGGCTCAAACTCAGTGGCATGGTTTCATAAAAATCCAGACTTTGAATATTTTAAGAAAAAAAAACAGTGAATTCATTCCATTAAGAAAATAATAGTATGACTAATAGCATCTGAGAAATTTTAAGAACTGGTATAGGACAGCACTTTCAGAAGTTCCCAATCACACAAATTTAGGAAATGCGAAGAGCTAGCTAGTTTTTGATCTTTATGATTAAGATCATTGCATGCTATTAATAGTAACAATATTAATAGTAATAATAGAGAGCATTTACATAGTACTTGTCCTGGTAAAACTCTGAGCACTTTACAGTTCATTATTACCCAGACAGACCCATGTGGACACATTCAGTACGTTCTCAGTTTTCTGGGAAGTATACAAGACAACTGCCTCTCATGGGTTAAGTGGTCTAAACAATATCACTCACTGTCATTTTCTTTAGATGTAAATTTATCTTCATGGCATGTTAAGTAAACTTTCTTTTTCTGAAAAAGTTAAAAATCTTGTATATAAAAATAAGAGCAGCCTCAAAGATAAAGGATATGAAGGCATATTGATGTATTCATTTCTCTGTGCTCTGTATGTCTTTCAAGGTAATAGACTTGTCTCGATAAACGCATTCTGTGAAACCGCCGGCGTCTATTTTTAGAAAGGGGGCAGCCGACCACACTGCGCGTAAACAATCAGGCCAAGGCCAACTCATTGAGGGTTTGAATCAGAAGATCAAAACATGCTGTTGGGGACTGCGAAAATGCGACTCAGGGCGAAAAGAACATGAGGATATGAAGATAGTGACTTTCAAAAGATTTCCGAAGCCCAAAACATAATGAGAAAGATATATGGAATGGATAAGGCGATGCAGTCGCCCCGTATAGCTATCAGCAAGATTGGTTACCACCATTTCGTGTGCTCGAAGGCGAGTGTTTGTGTTTTGTGTGCGTTTTTTTTTTTTTAAACAAAGCAACAGCAAGATTTGTGTTGCTTATCCATAGTTTAAGTTTACAATATTATTAATTTATCTGGCAGGGGTTAGATCTAGATCTATAGATCATCTAGTACTATGTGGCCGATCTAAGTCCAGATATTTTACTTTCAAAGACACTGCTACCCTCTAGATAAATGTATAGAATTTATACTTAATACTAATGTATACTTTATATCAAGGTTTAAATAACAAAGCTAAAGAAGGAAGAGAACTGAACTGTACAGGAAGATAACTTGTCTGCTTTCCACGTTCCACTGTAATGAAACCCCAACACTATATCAAAATAATCAGGGTGTTGTCCATAGTTTTTTTTTTTCAGAGTGTTTTTATTTATTTAAAAAAACAAAAACAAAATAAAAAAACAAAACAAAAAAATAAACGTGGGCCTAATCTAAGATCTTGTGAACAAGAATATGTTGAATAGGCATTGTGTTAGTTAAGTCATACTTGTGTGAGTAGAGTTTAGCTGTATCTTAATTGTATTGTTCTCACCTTTCTCCACCTCTGGTATCAAAAAGATAAGAAAACAAGCTTACCTCATAATGCTCAGATGGTGAAATGGAAAGCATATTAATTGAACTCAGACGTGATTATTATGAAAATGTTTAGTATATAAAGCTAACGGTAATACAAATTCATTATGCTCATTTCACATGTTATGGCTGATCTCAGCTCATGCTAAAGTAGATCTAGATCTAGATCTGCTGATTTACCAAAACAGTCCATCAACTGATTAAGAGTTCACTGCATCTAGATCTAGATCTTGATCTAGTCTAGTTTAGATCTGAATTTAGATCTAGATCTAACTTTTGGCCTACGACGAAATTATTATTACGAATGAAAAAAAAATCGCCTAGTAGCGTAAAATGGAAGGCTTATCAGTATCCACAAATAAATGAACGAATAAACATTTTATGCAACTTAGATCTAAGTCTGGATCTAATGCGATGGGAGACAGAAAATAATGAGGAGGAAGGGTTTTCAGAGCCTTAAGTAAGATATAGATCTAGATCAATGTATGTGTGTTTCTCCAAAATTAATAATACACAGAGACCACTATGCTCCGAAGAAATTCTTCCAAAATCAAAATGTTCTTCACCCCGAAACTAACTTTTTCCTATTTGCCATCACTGAACGCAAGCGAGTGCAGCTCAATATCTGCCCCTCTTCTAAAAATAGACGCACGGAATTTCTGGGAGATGGGCTTAATCGAGACTCTACTATTGAACTGGCAATGTACTTTCCGTGAATTATGATAAAAGATTGGCTGATCATAAGATTTGTTTATTCTATCCATCTTCTTTTCTCTCAGGCAAATATCTAAGTATAGACTTATCTATATGGCATATGTTAGGTAAACAGTGTAGTTGTTTGCAGTATTTCTGTTATCCAGTCTTGTGATGTGTTTACCACTCATACATATATATATCGTCATGGATACGCAATGCAGTTGCCCATGTCATTTTTATAGTCATTCTGAGAAAAGGAAACTCATCATGCCTGAGTGAAAAATATATGTAGATGAAGTGAAAAAAATCCTACTCTTGCCTATGTATACTCTTCACATGGAGATTGAGCTTTAGAATTTTTTTTTTGCCGATCATTTATTGCCCACATGCACAGTGCTGTTGCTTCTCAAAGCTACCTCAAAATGACATGGGCAGTTGGTTATGCGATGACCGTGAGGATGTTGTGGAATCAACCTGTTTGACAGTCAGACCCCCCCGAATTTCTTCCCATTGTGTATATTTGTTTCATTTTTTTTTTTTTTTTCTCAAGACAAATTTTTATTTTGCCCTTTCCTACACATTCCTTTCCTGTACTTATTGTTTGATTTTCCTTGCCTATTGATTGATGCATGTTCTTTCCACTTCTTAAAAAAAAATTTTGAAATGTTCTCGGGTTATGATAGGATTTTTTTGATCTTTTGGTCCATATTTTTCTGTTTGCTTTGGTCATGATTTTGTGATCTCCAAAATATACGTGTAAATTATGTAAAACCTCATAACTTTCATGACCTGATATTTTCAGGAGAGACAAAAAACTGTTTCCACCTTGTATCTCATTATTATTATGAGGTTTAATTTTATCTAAAAATGGAGACGTTAAAATAATTGTTCAACTTTGTTGTTTCATTGGCATATTGTCGCCCCAGAATTAAATTGTCCTATCTACAACATAAAACTATTGTAGTTAAGACAATTCATTCTGGGGCGATGATATGTATTGCTTTATGTGTTACAGATTGGGCCAGAAAAATGAAAAGGGTATAGTTTTGAAGTTATGAGGTTTTATCAGAATAGTAACAATATATTAAAGGTAAACATTTTTAGAGAAAAATTTTACCAGAATTAGAGAAATTATTTGCTCTTACTTTTCTGTCCAGTCTGAATAAACATTGTTGCTTTAATCCTATGATATCAAATGATCTGACAGTTTAAGTTGTTGAATTAAGGAGCATGCACTCACAATATCCATGATATCAGTTTCACATGAATCAGACAACAGACATGCTGAGTAAAGAAGTAAAGAAGACATACAGCTTTCTTGTGTTTTCTTTCATTTTATCAGCCCAAGTTGGTCCTCTGTGATTAAGAGCTGTAGAATTGATTTGTGGTAATTGTTTTCTCTTGTTATAATAATCAGCTTCCGTAAGCAAGCATACTTGATCCCAGTTTTTCTCCATCACAGTGACAAAGAATCTTGTTAAATTAACCCAGTTTTTTTTTTTCAAGAGTCTGCAAGAGTAGTAAATCTTCAAGGCTTTGCCAACTGCTTATTAGATATTTAAATTCTGGCGAGGGCCTCGTGACTGCAATCAAGGAATAGGCAGGACTTGTCTGTCACACAATAACAATATGAAAAAGAAGGAACATGATACTAACAAGTACTGTAAATTTATTGATGTGTCATGCTATATATATATATACTAACTCAGTTTTGTTTGGGGATTTGATGTTGGTTTAGATTATTGTGCAAATATTATGCTATACAGCAAAACGAAAACAACATTTAATTCAAGATAAAGAATTAATGAAGGAATTTGGAAAACATTTAAATTTTTTGCTCCATAGCCATTAAGATAATAATCCAGACCTTGTCTTACATTTGATTATCGGCATTGAAAAATTTCTATCATTTATGCTGGTATCGAATGACGTGCATCTGATGTCAAAAAGGGCTCTGTTTAGAAAACTGGAGTTTGTTGATCCTGGTTCACAGGAATTCATATTTGAACATGAAAATCTCCACAGCGAACAGTCATAGTTAAATCTCACCAAAGTGAAATACAATGATTTCCTTTTCTGTTGACCACCTAGAATCCCTTTTTGGCACTGATGTTTAGACTCTATTGAAGCTTTGAAAATATACAGTTGTAATATATGTGTTTCAACCGGGCTCAGTAGTCATATGCTTGACTAATATTTTTAGTTTGGTTTCGGTAATATGCACATTGATACACATTATTTGGGATGAAAAAAGTCATAAAACCCTGATGATATTAGAGGTACCATAGCAATGAATATCATTTTACAGACAATGATTTTCCATAATAGTTAATCATGTGACAGTAATTCCTTTATGAAAAAAATGAGACGGCAGATTCATTTCATCTTGTTACACAATCCATGCTTAATTTCCTGATCTACTCCAAAAGGAATGATCCCTGCATTATGAAATACATACACCTAGAATGAATGATGTTGTCACTTTGGGAAGGAAAAACAATTGAAGAAATCTGTGACATTGTTTATTTTTAGCTAATCACAGTAACAGCTGGACATAAGAATGAACAGATCTTTCATTTATAGGGTGATATAGGATACTACAAAAGAGAAAGTATTTGACATCAAATTAATGAAATCATTTTTTTTTAAACATTTTTTTTATTCATTTAGGATTATGTGAGCTGGCAAAAAAAAACAACAACATTACAATTGTCAAACATGAGTTATTTAAGTGAGATGACAGCTTAGGGAATTGAATTACTGGGTGATACAAGATTAGATGTAACTGACTCTATGACATGATTAATGATAATGTAATGCTTTTTGCTAAGTAGTGTAACAAGAAGCCTCATGTTTTATCTTACCACTATAGTCTTAGCACCTATCACTGTAATTGTAATCACAATATAGTCTTTTGTGTGTTAGTTTGTGGCAATATAGTCATAATCATGCTGATCTGATGTGAGGCCAAATCTCTAACTGGATATCGATAGTTCTGCTGCATCACACAAGGGCCGAATGTAGAAACTGTCTTCACAGTGTATTTTGCTTTAATGCCATGTCAGAAAATCTTGCATAGAATTTGTAGAACTATGTTTTTTTCTTGTATCAGATAATTTCATTATCATTTTGCAAGATTAGCAGCAGTGTAGTAATAGATTTTTGTTGTTGTTGTTGTTGTTCTTTTCTTGCAACCTTTTTTTTTTGTGTTTGTTTTATAATCTTGTGTTCATATTCAATTTTCATGAGGTGATTTTTTTTTTTATCGGGCCATTTTCTTTTCTCATGATCTTTTGTCCACATCATTCAGTTTTGTGTGAAGACCATAGCTTGTTTCTTTTTGTTCTCGCTTTAGTGTTTTTATTTTGTGTCTCTGTTTACCCAATGTTAGAATAAGTCCTTTGTAAATTGCTGCAATTTTTGAAATCAGAAAAAAAATTGTTTTTATCAAAATAATAGTAACAATAAGAAGTAAATTGAAAAAAAAAAAAGAGTTAAATGATTGGCGTTATTAGAAAAATGTCAATAGTATGCTTGCCTTGTTGGTTACTCATATTCACACCCTCAGCTGTTCAATATAAGAAGAAAGTTTAACAATTTTCTGGGTGCAAGCCATCAGTTGTAATTGATTTATGTCCTATCAGATGTCAGAAAGGTGATTGTCTTAGAATCTATCTTTAGTCATAATGTTTGGGCTCTATTTAAACTTGGAAAATACACAGCTATAGCATAGATGCTTTAACTGGGGCCCAATATTCATATGCCTAACTATATTTGTATTGTTTATTAATGGAGTAATTGTGTATTTCTCTTGATACATGTTGTCTGGATGAAAAAAGTCATTAGATCATGATAATGTCAGAGATACAGTAACAATCAACATCAGTGTGCAGATAAGTCAGTCATTTTCCATAATGCTTTATCATGTGATATTAATTTCTCTAAAACAGTTTGGTTTTCATAAAACTAGTGTCATATCTGGTATTAAGCATGAATAAATATTTGTGAATTTCTTTCCTTTAAAATAGTCGTAACCTGAAAAGGTTTATTGCAATATTACTCACAAATATCTCTCAGAGAAGAGAATATTTTAATCATCTTTAGATATGTTACTGGAAAAAAGGGTGAAGAAATATTCGGTTATATTTTAAGATCTATATACATTGTCATTGCAGGACTCTAAACGTCTAAAAAATTAACCGTGGCATGTTTTTTTTGTTCTTTTTTTTTGCTGAATAAAAAGTGACATCACATTTAAGACATCCTATGAATAACTTCAGTTGTATTGACCTGTCCACAGTATGACCAAGTACACTCAATAGCCTCCAGTTAGCTAAACAGAACATTCAGATAATTGATTCAGACTTGCTGAGGTGTTAAGCTATCACCTGGCTTAGCTGAGTTGAGCATTGGTCATTGCATTGTTTCGTCATTGACTTAACAATTAGGTATTCATAATTTACTTTGTGTGCCAGTATCAACTGTTAGTAGCACCAGAATTTTATTGTGAAAATGGCTATCTCTTCTATTTATGTAATTAAGCATATTTAACAATTATTAAAATAAGCTCTGGATATGTAGTGGGAAACATTTTTAGTATCAGTAGCGATTCCCAGTCCCGAAAATGCGTATAATAGCCTTCCTTTTCAGTTTTTTTTCAGATTCTGGTAGTAATGGTAAACTGACAGAAACGGAATTATCTTTTGAGAATTCCTGCAACGATGATATAATTTTTTATTGATAAGCAAATTACTAACTTACAATATTATCATGTTTGGTGTAATGTAACTAGAGTCATGCTGGAGTACCAAAAAAAACCTAAACTTATGGTACCATCTTGGTGAGTCTTTCAACATCCTGAAGGTAAACCTGAACTATTGAGTTACAGTATGAATCGTATTCTTTCCCTAGGATCCGACGTTTGCTGTTTGGGGCGGAGATGGTCAGCCTGCCCAAGTTGTCCGAGCTGGATGCTTCAGTCAAACAGACCTGCCAACAGTTCACAGATTACCATAAGGAAAATTGTAGTAGGGAAATTGTCAGGAACAGACGGTAGGAAATGTTCATTATTAGTTCCATATATTTGTGGCCTCACTTGATGATATGCCCTCATCCTTTCCCTTATTATTTAAGCAAATAGTAGCATCTTCATTTAGCCATACATGCTTATGATTTATTCTCTTTCAAACAGCTGAATTCATACTTTCATCTACAGCAACACTGCTCTATTGTAATGGTATAAGATATTTTCAGCATTTTTGAGGTACAGTGGTCTCCGCCTAAGAACCTGGTTGCCGGGAGACCAAAAAAAAGCGGGCTCTTAGCAGATGGGTTCTTAGGTAGATTGAAAAGTTACACAACCCATCTGACCACAGATTGTCTTCACTACTATGATTAGTTGATATTTACCGTTAGTTAAAGATTTATCTATATGAATTACAGCCTTCTTCCCTGTGAGTGTTGTAATTAGATCGAACAGTTTCTGATCTTTCTTAGCATATAAGTACATCAGTAATGCCCAGTATTTAAACGTCGAGTGAATTTTCACATACTGGTATCAGTGTTGAATTAGAACATAACATTGCTGTGCTACCCTGCAGACAATCGCACGAGTGATTCATGTTTACAGACCGACTGAAGTAGCAAAACAACTGACCAGTCAGGAGGCTAAACTTACTCCTTCTTATCCATAGAGCCAATCACGTTGTCAGACAAAGAAATGCTTATGGGTTGGTCCACAATTTGGCCCGAATATGCAGTCATACATCAACCATCACTTCCACTCCGTTATTTACCTGTTTCATCCACTCCCGTCCCCATTTTACTGCACATCTAGCACTGTGCGTTTCTCTTGAGTGAATAGTATGATGTGAGTTACATGATAAGCACACCTGTTTCATCCACTCCCATCCCCATTTTCCTGCACATCTAACACTGCGTGTTTCTCTTGAGTGAATAGTATGATGTGAGTTACATGATAAGCACAAGCGTGTCTTGGCCTGACACCAGGCTCTTATGTGGATTTTTTATATGGGAGCGGGTTCTTAGAGGGACAAATTATAGAGAAAAAATTTCGTTTCACAGCAGAGGTGGGTTCTTCAGTGGACCGGGCTCTTAGGTGGAGGGTTCTTAGGCAGAGACCACTATACTGAGGAAAAAGAACTCCACAAGTCATCTGATGACGCAGGCCATCATGATTCTTTTGAATTACTATGCAATTCTTTTGAATTAGTGATTTTGAGAAAACTTAACAAACTCATTTTGTCCGAGTCAAGGCTTTGATTTTGGTGAAGTGAAAACAAAAGATCCAGCTTTGTCACTTTTCTATCAGAGATGGACTTCAGAATTTTTTTTTAACCAGTGATATATGACTAAATACATTTCCCAGTGTTGTTCGGTCAGATTCAACAAAATGACTTGGGCAGTGGACAGTATATTTTTTTCATCTGCAGTTGTTTGGGAGATGGGAGATTGGGGGGTGGGGGGGGGGGGGGATTGTTTTGATCAACCCTATCATTTCCCTTTGCCAGGTATAGGGATTAGAGAACAAGCAGTGTAAAGAAGAAAAAAATCATTTTGACGCTCTTTGTTTAAAACTTACATTATGAAAATTCTCACAAAAGCATGGTGTAAGAAAAATTTTTCTTCTTATTGTAGTAATTTTATTAATTTTTTTTTTTATGCTCAATCCTTGGAATGATAGGAAATGAACTGGTTTTGTTTTTCTTCTTTTCATTATTTGTTCAACACCTCGTGTCTGGCGAAGGGACATAACAGAGCTGGTCAAAACAGTGTCCCCATGGAACCTCTCGGAATCTCCAATTTATTTAACTTAATTGCAAACTTACAAACAAACAAAGAAATTGAGTAGATGAATGAAAATACCTCGTACCAGTTAATGGTGGTAAGGGGAATGGGAGAAGAGAACAGTGTTAAATGAACTCATGGTTTGTTGGTAAACAGCATTGTGTTGATCAGCTGTTTTATTTTTTTCATGTTCCCTTATTATTTGTCTTATTATGTATTATGTAGCCAGTTCAGTTATTCTGCTTCAGGCATCCATGTATACCAGTAACATGTGTGGTGACACAGGAAATCAGATGCCACTCAGTTTCCAGAATACAGTATTTTTTGGGCACATCTTGATGGTCCATATCTTGCTGCGTATTTTGCTTGTTATTCATTGAAGTTATCTTTGGTATGAGCTGAAATAGTTTATAGTAATTTGTTTAAAATCTCAGATAGAGGAAATATGTTACATGAAAAAATGTCATGGCGATTACTGGGATGTGCAGCACAAAACATTTTCTCGAATCCTGTCATCAAAATAAGTCATTGATAACTTGAAACGAATTGACATTTACTTATTTGCTGGAGCGTTATGTGACAGACAGATTGGGTTCAATGTTGTTGTTTTTTTTCTTTCCCTAAACCTTCATAAATAGGAAAACAACTACATCCCTCTAATTATCTACTGTTTAAAAAATACTGTGCATAAATTATGGGATCTATCAAGCATGAAATCTCTGATTTGATATGATATCAAGTATGTTTACAATGGACACTCAAATTTGGTCAGCAGTATTTACCTATGTGCATTAAATTATCATTTAGCCCATAGGGGAGATTCTGATTTCCAGTTTATAGATTAGTTCAAGATAAAATGATCAGAAAATCATCCCTTGTTCTGTAGAGTGTGTGATAGAAAAAAAAAAATGAACTGAAATCAACAAAACCCTTTCAGGGATGATGGAAAGAAACACAAAGCTATAAATTCATCCTGGCAAAAATTAATGGAACTTCATAGTTTGACTTAACTCAGCGTTAGCATAGTGCGAATACTGGCAGGTTTGAACTGAATGAGTCATTTTGGCTACGAGCCACATTACTTCCCCTTGTCAAGTACAAGTAGTGTAATATAAACATTGTAAAGAAGGAAAACCATGCTTTGTCTGTTGTTATTTAAAAGATAAAGAATAGAAAATTTTGAAAAATTTGCTATCTAATGAAGATGCTTTTTTCTCATTGAAATAATTTTTTCATAATTTTTGCTCCATTTGTTTAAAAAAATAGGTGCTAACATAATTTTTTTCCTTCTTTACAATGCTTGTCTTATAGTTGGGAAAGGGAAGTAACCTACCACCTGAAAAAAATGAGTCATTGTTAGTGCCACCACACATATATATATATACCTAACATTATTAACTCTTGCACGCTTGTATCCACAGCATATGTAAATTACTTTGCTGCATCAGTCCCCGAAGAATCTTATGGTTTGTTGTAATTAATGCAGGCATTTTTTTTTCATTATTTGCTTCCACTGTGGCCTGCAGGGATCGTCTCAATACACCACCAGTTTCCTGCTGTATTTTTATGCATATTATCACCACCGTCATCAATATATATATATATATAAATGTCTCAAATTTTTACAATTTTGGGAAGAAATGATCTAATGACCAGATGCAAAACTTAGGAAATGGGTAAAGAAAATTTCATGACTTGATGTATTGTTATGGCGGTCAAAGGACTAAACTGATGTTCTGCTGGAAAACAGCCGATATTTCTGTATAAGAGAACCACAGTTAGTGCATATACATTCTTCTTTGCTTGGTTTGTTCACAGTCATCATTCCTTGCAACTAAAACGTATAAAGATTTGAGGTACATCTCCTCTTGCATTTCACTTTCCCTCTTAGCATGGGTAGATACAAGTAGATTTAGTAAAAAATGCATGTTAGACTTATATCATTCACAGAACAACAGGGGACGGAGGAATTTTTGTAAGGTCCAGAACTCAGCACCCCTTACAGTAAAAATCAGTTCTCTGTTTGTAAATCATATACTTTATATATTGTGCATTAAAGCTTATACAATAAAAAGTCATAATTGCCACATGTGTGGAATTTATTTGCATGATAATCTAGGGGAAAAAATGGATTAAATGACTATTCCTAATTTATGTCCTACAGAAATAAATAGCAGTCCATATCTAGCAAAAGCATGTAATGTATTGGTGATGGTATCATACATATTTGCATACTGTAGAATCAAAAGATTTATATTTTAATTTGTAAAATGCCAAATTAACATAAATGTATATTTGTTCATAATGAGTACCTAAGTAATCATGTTGAAAGAAAAAGATTTTGTAGAAAGTAAAGTGAAAAGAACGAGTTGTTGATATTTTATGTATGGTGATTGAAAAATTACAGTGTGGCTCACAAGTTGGGGAAAAAAAAAAACAATTTCGCAAGCTGAAAACAAGTTGTAGAATTCTCCAGGCTCCTGAGTGACACATTTCATATAAAACATGAATTATAATAATTAAGCAAAACCTATAGATTTTTTTTGTTCTTTTGAGGAATTTCAGCAATTTTTGTGAGGAACAATGTAAGAGGCGGCTCTCTATAGGCTGTTTGTTGTATATCATCAGACAATGTAAACAGTGTTATTGGTTGGATATTAGCCCTGGAAGTTCAAGGAGCCAACCTGGCCAAAAAGTCGCCCATTATATACTGTGATAGAATGATATGATTTCTTTTGAAATAACAGACAGTAGAATTGAGAATGTCGTGAACCTTTGTTACCTCTTAGCGTTAAAACTTATCTCTGAACATGAAGGAATATCATGCCAAAATATTTTCTTCCGGCAATTTTTAAGCTTAAACTATTGATTAGGTTTTGTCATGTTAGACAAGCTCTGTTATTATTTCAGTCCATCTTGAGATGTGGTGTTTTGCATTTGATACCAGTGGATTGTTATTACCCCAAGATTATTCCTCATTTTATGAACAAGTTTATCTTATCTCTAAGAGAATATATGAGACCTAGGACATTTGGACATAATCATATTTTTGATGATCAAATTAATTCATTTTGTTTGCATGTTGGAATAACAATTCATCAATGGCCACTCTACAATGCCCTCTGTTAGTTTGTTTGTTTTTCTTAAAAAGATCTTTTGGTTATGATGCCAGCCATAAGTACCACTGCAGGAGTAACCTAGTTACAAAAATAGTTTTCTATAATGGCCATACAATACAACCTTGTTTCTGCCACATAAATATATATATATATATGTATATCTGAGACTGACAGAACATCATGATCCTTTGTCTGTTGTTGACACCATCACCATCATGTACAATGTTTTTTTTTGTATCTTGAATCATATATGTTCACAGTTTGACAAAAGATAAAAATAAGATAAGTTAAAG
>JBCEWB010784217.1:0-10501 GCA_039654565.1 Peronia peronii | reverse complement strand
TGTACAATGTTTTTTTTTGTATCTTGAATCATATATGTTCACAGTTTGACAAAAGATAAAAATAAGATAAGTTAAAGAAAACCTCCTATGAAGGAGAGAAAGGAAATTGTCAATTTAAAAAATGTTGTGTGTGATGGTAAAGACAATGGACAAATGGTCACATGCATTCTCATATTGTGAATTTTCTTTGAACAACACCATTTTGTCCATTTTCTCAAAACAACTAAAACTGATATGGGCAATAGTAATTACAGGCAGAAAGGAATTTGAAAATCTCCCATGATCATCAGACACAGTGTTTAAGATGTACATATATCCTAATGCTCACTTTTTACAGCTTTGGTGCTTGGATGATCTATCGGACCACATGCCTCCTCCCCTCTATTTATTCTTTATACATGTGATAGGCCAGAGCTTTTGGGTCCAGGGATTTTGCACTGCTGCTATTGGCCATGAGGAACAGTGTGCTGCTGGCATTTTTTTAATGCTTGGGGATATATTAGGCTTTATGGCAAAGGATTTGCACAGATTCTCAGCACTGTGTTTTCAACATATATTGTATTCATATACAGATGTATCAAATAAGTATCAATGAATGGGTTTTTTAATTATATTTCCCTATCCAATATGATATGCATGAATTTCTCTGTCTGTGATAAAGATCTTAAATATATTTTGAAAAATGAATACATCATGGCTGTAGGTTCCCACAGTTCAAGCTGAGAGATCGTAACATTAGGTAGTAAGGTGATTGTTAGGCATATTTTGTCCCCTTTGCAATAAGATAAGATACAATAAGATAAACTTATTTTATTTGTCCTCAAAAGGAAGTTTCATGCATAGTTGGTGCAATGCAATATGTATAATTATGTAAGATACATTCACATTATATACTGACAAAAATATCAGAAGTATTAAATTACCGTGCAAGGCACAGGACCTCACTGAACACTGTCAGGATTTCATTTTAAAATCAGTTTCTCAATGGTCCGTGTTCAACTAAGCAAAAACCTGGAAATCCTGGGCGGAGTATTTGTACCCTCTGCTAGAAATAGAACACCCACTGATATTTGTTGCCATTCCACCACAAGATCTGAGAACAGTTGTCACCAGTCCTGTGCATTTTTTATGCTTTTTCTATGTCAATGGTAGTGAACTGTTTGGAGTGTTTGTACTCCCAGACTAAAATTAAACAGGGATTTCCAGCCGTTCACTTGGTCGGAACAAATTATTGTCTTATCAAAAGCTGCACTGAAACTGTTATATATGAACATTTGAGGTTATATTCTTGTGCAGGAATGGTAGGCAACAAAGGGAAACTGACTGCATATTTTAGTTTGTGTACATTGAGTGTAAAAAAAAAAAAGTATGTGTTTCAGTAAATAAGTATCCTTTTCACCAGACGGCACATGATGTTGTCTTGCTGCAGTGTATCTATTATATAATTGGCCCATGAGAGATGAGGTAACCTCCTGCAGAGGTTGAAAGGCATAGAAATACACTGAGAGTTGCCATGTTACCACCATTTACTGTCCACATATGGAGCATTTGAGCAGTTTTTAGTTAAACTGAAAAATATTTAGTTTTCTCGATACGGAGATAGAGATCCGCATGTGGTTATATGTCTATGATTTATGTAGCATGTTAGGGAGAATAAACATTAGTTGTTAGGGTCAGTTCCTATGAAACTCTTTATACATATAGCATTCAGGTCTTTTCTTTGCTGTCCAAGTCTAGCCATAACTTTGCCCATTCCTGCATAGCGGACTCTATTTTTTGTTCGCTAGTCATGCATAACCACTGCTTCAAACAGTTGTGCATTTCTATTGGTCAGAATAGTTTGAAATTAATGTAGGACATGAGAAGGGACTGTTTACGCAAGCTTTGGTCTGATGCAGGTAGCAAACAGTGGCGACGATAAGCATGACACCTCATGCTTCCAAGAATACCATTTCTGATGTTTTGACAAGGGACCACTTTGATCCTAAGATCCATGTTTTTAACTTTTCTGTGATGACTGGGAGAACAGTGAATGAGTGCTGCACGATTGCACTAGACCGAGAAAGATGGCATGTCGTGACCTCCAACCTCCTGTAGAGACGGAACCTTGAATGAATGAATGATGAAATGAATAAAACCACGCAGATGGAAAAGTTTCAGAGCTAGTGTCTATTTGATAAGTACCATATGAATAATCCAGAATGTGTAGTATTTCCTGAACAGAGTGAAAATGATGCATTTCTGTCTTTCTTTAGGATTGTATATCAGCAGGCCATAGTACATATATTGTTTGTCTTGTGAATAAATACCTGTGAAGGCAACATGTATGGAAGTTGAGCTTTACGTAGATTAGTAAGGAAGGTATAATTTACAATATTAGATGACCTAGATCTATTTTATTTTTTTTCTTCCTGTTATGTTAGTATGACAGCTGTCCTGTGCTATGTTATATTACAGCTGGCTTATATTCAAACTGATTGTCACCATGCATATCATATATCAGCATGAAATTGTTCTCTGATTTTACTTAGCTGTTTAATCTGTAAACAGTGGCATGGAAGACTTAACACCTTCATTACCAGAGAATGCCATCATTACTTTAGATTGCTTAGATTAACATCAGTAATATGCCCACTATATGGAAATTTTATAACGTGATTGATTTCTTTACTTCACAGGATGTTCATGTTTACAGTTTACTTGCATTATTACTTAATGAATGTCTTGTTTTTGTTTTTCCTCTCAGATTCAGATTCCGCACATTCAGGGATGTCTTTACTGGTTCGGCTTTCTGTGACTGGTTGATAAAGGTTGGCCTGGCATTCGACAGAGCCAGCGCAGTCACATACGGCCGACATCTCATCCAAGGCCGCGTTATGACGCACATAACTAGCGAACAGAATTTCCATGATGCCCCATACTACTACAAATTTCTGGACACATTTGAGTACATGGCGTGCTGACATTTCTTGAAAGCCTTAAGTTTGAAATGTATAATTGCGTTGTACCATATATATAGTTTCAAACATTAAGCCTACTTATTTTGCCCTACACATATGACATTCCCTGAAGTGAAATTGCATGTCTGAAAAGATAAAGATTCAGAAGAGAGCAAGATTTCTGAAACTGTAAAAGAATGATGTTTTGTGATGGGAACATGCAAAGGTATGTCATATGAGCTGTGAATTGCTTATGTATAATGTATCCTTATTTATAATGAGCTTGTCACTATAAAATTCAGCAACAAATCTGGCATGCACTTCAAGCGTTATTCAATTCGGCAAAGATGTTTTCATTCAAACATGCACTTACTCAGGGAAGTGAAATAATATCAGACTGTACATTGCCCAGCTTTCTCCTGGTTGATGATGGGGAAAGCACAGTTTTGAATTGTTTTGCAGCAATGCTTGAGAAAATTAATGTATGTAATAACTCACCTGCTTAACCCCTTCACTGCTCTTTTGATGGGGTCGATGCCCTATTGATGCACAGCATACATCACCTTAAGACCTGGTTTTAAAGGTGACGTATGCTATATGTTAGTAGCAGATCTCACCTCAGTAATATTATGACATACATTGTATGTCAAAAAGTGCTGAAAAGGTTTTAAACTTGACAGAAATGAAATTGTGTTATAGTTCACTGGTGATTCTGTATATTTTGTGAAATTTTCTTAGCTTAGGGGGAGGAAATATGCATAACAGTGAAGGGTTTAACGAAATGATAGATTGGGAGGTGCCAAAATGGATGGTGGTATCACCCGCCATTGATTGCAATAGGATATCAGCATGGGTCTACCAGTTTCATTTGTATATGGGTTATTTGACATAGAAAGGTTGTCACATGTAACCACTGTTTATAGCTTGCAGTGATGGCAAATGTGACAAAGTATATGTTTGGATATCTGCTTGTACACACACATCTTTGTCACAGCATATACTTTTATATATTTCATTTCTCTCATAGCCAGTCAAAATGAGTCACTTGTTGATTTTCCACCAAACTGAGTTAAAACTACCACATGAAACCTTTATTCATACATTTTCATGTGGTGACAAAGTCTGGAGCTAACTTGACTGTAGACAGAAATACCACAGATTGAAGAGACAAGGGTTAGCCCCTCAATATTGGCTAAAATCTTGAGAAAAATCAGCAAAAATAGAGTTTAGCTCATAAATCTATATATACTCCTCACAATATCCTTGTGATTTGTCCATAAGAGCAATATTTTCTAATTCTAAGATGAATGTTTTTCCAGTTTCCGCAGTACAGACCATTAACATCAGACAGCTATCATTGCATTCAAATCCCGTTTTTTCTGTTCATGTCCAGCGACTTATGGCTCATTCTGACTGGCCAGGAGACATTTTTCTTTTTCTAAAGGAAAATATTTTTCATGAGAACCAGTGGCATTGGAAACATCTAAGAGTCAATCAATATCCCAGGGAAGAAATTGTACAAGGTATTGCTTATTCAATCCAACAGAAAGCTCGAAATGTCACATTTTAGGATTTCTGAGAAACTGAAGTTGGTCAGGCTTTTATGATTTACTGTTAAATACAATGTCTATAAAACTTATTTCATTTTGGCTTATCCATTTTCTAGCAGACGTAGAAAAAGGAGGATTATTGTACCAAAATACTTTGAAATATGAGACATGACACGATGAAATCAGGCGCTTGTCAAATTGAGGCAACCGGAGAAATCACATTATTTTTCAACAGTGGATCAGTTTTTAACGCACTTCTTTTTTCTTCACACAACCCTTTTATATCAATCTAAAAATGCATTTCAGGGTTAAATTTGCTGAAATGGATTGAGTAAAAGCCCAAAAATTGTAATTTAGTGGCATGGCCCAATAAGGATTAACAAAAGTGATCAACCATCTTCTCACTAACTTCAGCTGCAACAACAGGTCACCCCAATCATCTTTAATTGCCCATATCTTCTTCTTCAAGTGGAACAAAAATTTTTTCACACAAGGAAAAGGAAATGAATAACCTTTACAGTGCTACCAATAACTCCATATGCTCAAAATTTGATGAGAGCCAGATTTCATCTTGTCGCATGTTGTATGTTTATATTATGTGTCTGATGTTTTTAAATTCCTTTAATGAACTTCATGAGTTTTTTCAATAGACTCTTAATTTTTGTTGTTGTTTCTATTTTCTTTTTCCATATGAATTAAAAAAAAACAAAAAAAACACCAACTGGCTTTTGAGGGAAAGAAATGTTATTGTTCAGTTAGGGATTCATGTTTTGGATGTGGGTTTTATTGATAGAAGGAATATCAACAAAAAATTGTGCTTCATATGTGAAGCTGTTTCCAATGACTTATCCATTAAGGTAAACTTGATATCTTTTTTTTTCCTTCCCTTACTGGGAGTGCATATAGATATACATGTATATACGTATGTGTGCATGCACATGTAGGCATGTGCTGGTGATTTTCTTTTTGGTTCGATTTCATTTCTCCAAGATCTCTGTTTGAAAGATCAAGATCTCTATTTGAAAGACCAAGATCTCTTTTTGAAATTATCTTATGTATGTAGCAAAATGCAAACATTTTTTTTTTCAGGATTGTAGTGACTCCCTGGGCATTATTCAAATCTTCTTTAAATTATGTAAGCCTAGGTAAACTATTTCATGTAGATGTATATATGTTCAGTACAGTAACAAAGAATCTCAGTTTAAACTACAGCAACAAACCAAAGGTAGGAATAGGCTGGCCAAGATTTTACTGGCATTTGATTTCATGAGTTGATGTCTCAAAATACCCTATGATTTGTGTCTTGTGTCTCTGGATTTTGCTTTAAAAAAATGACAAACAGCTTTCCTGTAATGTAATTGTGAATAGATATCTCTGTCATGTTAAGCTTCTGCTTAGTTATATGAAATTTATATCCAGATTGTTACATTTTTCTTTAGTCATTCCATCTATAAAAGAGACTATGTATAACTGAGGACATATCAAAAACACTATGAAAATGTTCAGTAACAATTATTATATTATAATAACTTATGCCCATACGACATATCATGACAGTAATTCTTATGATATGTTGTATGGGAACTTATTAAGACAAAATATAACTTTTCTGTGATGTGTATGAAGGGTTTGACTGCAAAATGAGATAAATCCAATTTTCTTGCTCTCAAATAAACAGGATTTGTTGTCCCAAAATAGATGTGTTTTCGAAAACATGTGACACTCCAGTGGTTTGTTTCTGTCGGACAGTTCACATTTTGTGAAGTTTTCTTTAGTCTGTAAGGTGTCAATTGAAATTCCGGAGTGCTACCCTTTCCACAGTATTTTTCCAGTTGAAGAAATGACAGTACAGTGGTCTTTCCCTAAGAACCCGGGCTCTTAGGCAGACGGGTTCTTAGGCGGATGAAAAATTACGCAACCCATTTGATCACAGGTTGTCTCCACTACTGTAATTAGTGGATCGTTACCGTTAGTTAAAGATTTGACCCTGCGAATAAGTATAGCCTTCTTCCCTATGTGAGTGTTACAGTTAGATCTAACAATTCCTGATCTTTTTTAGTCTGTGATGTTTAAACGCCATGTGAGTTTTCCCATAACGGTATCATTGTTGAAAATGTGATATTGCTATGCTACCGTACGGATAATCACACGAGTGACTCAGGTGTTTACAGACCGACCAAAGTAGCAAAACAACTGACCAGTCAAGAGGCTAATTTACTCCTCCTTATCCACGGAGCCAATCACAAATGTTATCCCATGTGTTGTCAAATAAAGAAATGGTTACAGGTTAGTTCACAGTGTGGCCTGATTATGCAGTCATACATCAACCATCACTTCTACTCCTTTGTTTACCTGTTCTCTTCACCCTTGTCTCCATTTTACTGCACATCTAGCACTGTGCGTTTCAAATGGACAATATGATGTGAAATTATACCATAAGTACTCACATGTCTTGGCCCGACACCAGGTTCTTAGGCGGATTTTTTTATTTGGGAGTAGATTCTTAGAGGGGTAAATTATAGAGAAAAAATTCGGTTTCGCAGCAGAGGCAGGTTCTTAGGTGGATTGATCTCTTAGGCGGAGGGTTCTTAGGCGGAGATCACTGTATAACCATAAATGGTTACATAAGACCAGCACTGTGTCACGGATTTGTACTTTATTTTGGAGAATCATTCAAATGTAAATGAATGATGTTTTCAGCCCGTTGAGTTACTTCCTTTTGCCAAGTATAAGACCTGTAAAACAAGCATCATAAAGAATCGAACAAATATTGCTTTTGATCCTTTTACCTGAAAGATGTTTGAGCAAAAAAGATAGGAAAAAATGATCATGAGAAGAACAAATTATTTTTCTCACATGGAGAATTTTTCAGAATTTTCCTGCTGTCGTATTTCAGATAATGCTTGCAATGCTTGTGTTATACCTTATGTGCTTGGCACAATGAAGTAATTTGGCCAAAGGTCAAAATGGCTCATTATAATGGGCAAGTCTGAGCAGATTGGCTCTTCTTCACTTCCAGGGTCAAATCTGGTCATTTAACACACACAAAGGTATTTTCTCATCCACTTATCTTTGAAATTTTGTGGTCAAACCCTTGAGGTGGGATTACCCTTTTTTTTTTTTTGCCATGCACTGTGAAGTAGTTGTGAGAGTGCATGATATCTTTCAGTGGTGTGCTTTACTTGTTGTCAGTTGATAACTAATGTAAAAGTCTTTTTGAGAAGACACAGATTTGTTTTGTTTTTTTCTTTGTGTTCTTCAAGGGGAGGAATTGATTTGGAGGACCTGGTCTTGCTTCCATACAAAAATATTTTTTTTTTTTTTGATGGACTGATTGCAGTTCTTTTTTTGTTTTGTTTTTTTGAGAGAAATCAGAATGGAAGGTTTTATGAATTTATGCCTTTAGGTTTGTTTAGATTTCATTTTGTATTTTCTTTTTTTCTTTTTTTTTTCTTTTTTTTTTTTTGAAATTTAAATTGACATAATTCTGTCTGTCTTATATGTCATCCTCTATACATGTACAGATCTTTAGAATAATTTATTGGGGAAAACATCCTGTTTTTCTTTTTTTAATTTTTACTTTTCTTTTCATCAGCAGTGAAAGAGTATCAGTGTTCTATTTCAAGCAAAAACCTCAGGAATAGTTGCTTTTGTTTATGATAAGGAGATGATATGATTTTGATATACAGTGCACACCACTTATATCGACATCGCTTATAAAGACATTTCTCTTTTATCGACATGATTTACAAAGTACAGATTTTTTCCTCTTTATTTGTTAGTAAATAGATTCCTCTATATCGACATCTTCTCCTTTTGACTTCTCTTATATTGACATGTTGATCAAATTCACTAAGCGGTGTGGGCTTTCTTTTTGTGCGCAAGACACCGTCTCGTCCCTCCTCCCTCACTCCAACTAGAAGTACCGCTAGGATAAGAGGTGAGCCGCCTGCCCTTTGTTAAGAGGCAAGCCGTGTGCCATTTGTGTGTCACAGGCTGGAGATCAAGTAAGGAGAGGAGTGGTGGGCACAGCAGCTCGTGGCCTCACTGAAAGGGAAAGAAAGAGGCTTGTATCTAGTTTGGACTATGATCAGGGGGGGGATGGGGGGGGGGGGGTCATCATGTGTGTGTGTGTGTATGTCTTTGTATACATGTATAACATTGTGTTCATCTCAGTGACATTCTTGTAAACAGTTTTGTGAAGTTTTATTCCAAGCCAGAATTCCATATCAGTTTGTTGGTCAAAACATTATTACCAATCCATGTCTCTCAGTTGAGTAGTTTGATACAGGAAGAAAACAGAATCTATGATTTGTGTGTGGCAGTCACGTATTTCCTCCATAGAAACCCTTCAGCTTTTTCAACTTTAGGGAAAGATGTCACACCATAGAACTGGAAAAAAAATTGTCAGGATTTAATGTCAGGGATTTA
Organism: Peronia peronii; assembly: GCA_039654565.1. NCBI lineage: Eukaryota > Metazoa > Mollusca > Gastropoda > Systellommatophora > Onchidiidae > Peronia > Peronia peronii. The sequence goes on along the minus strand of JBCEWB010784217.1, from coordinate 1,581 downwards.
AAAGGGAGAAAAAAAAAGAAGGCTTAGCTTGAAAGTTTTGTGAAGACTAAGAGGGGAGAATAATATGTCCAGTTTTTATTGTTTACAGGGTTATGGCTCTGGGGTTTAGTGCTGAGCTGTTCCACTCGAAAATATCAAAGAAAGGGAACAGCCACTGTTTCATTATAACTTGGTTTCAATCAGTACCTTCAACAAACAAAAAGCACAGAAATCTTTAAAAACAAAATTTCACTTTTCTCTCGTGTGTTAAAAAAAAAAAAAAAAAAAAAAAAGTGGACATGTATGGTTTTTCCCAGTTGGTCTTCATATTATTATTTCTTGTTTTGTGCAATGTCAGAACTAGCTTTCAATGCACAGTCATTTTGTAAATGACTTTTATCGGTTGCATGAGAAACGCAGTGACACAGAAATTTGTGTGTATCGTTGATATCTAGAATGACTGTTGTTATTATTGTCCCAAGTTCCTCAGATAAATTATTTGCGTAAACATCCTGGCAGTCAGCCTCAGAAATTACAGTGGAACCCCGATAACACGCTCACCCTTGGGACCAAACTCGAAGGATCGTGTCATCAGGGTGAGCGTGTTATCAAGATCAACCATTTTTCTTGTCCAAACCCGTGCTGATTTTTGGAAACATGAAGAAAAGGCTTAGGAATACATTTGAAATAAAACAGAACATATATCTATTATATACACTTATTAGAGTCAGTCTGTCTTCACAAATATGTCGGAAAATTTTGACCCCCCCCCCCCTCCCCACTGGATCTTGGTCTGGCGCTGTCCGGTTACATAAGACCTTCTACAAAATCTAGGCTTCTCGTGCTAAAATTTTGCATTGTTTTGAGAAAAGTTTGCTAGTTTTCACAAAATCCTGGGATGAGACTTTAGAATTATACAATTTGTGGAAATTCAAAGAACTGTATAATCCTGCACGCAATGTGGTCATCATAAATCATCAAGCGTAGACTATCTAACTAGACTAGATCTATTATCTAGATCTAGAGGGCGAATAGCGGCCCTCTTACACTAGTCTCTCTATGATCATGAGCAAATTATTTGTTGTTATCGGTACTCTGATGTGCTGATTTTTAACTGTCACGTTACCACTCGACTGCATGTTGTCGGCTGTGGGGAATTACATGTAAGTGCTACGAACTTCGATCTCGGTCTTCAAACAGCCACCAAACAGCAGTTCGACTCTCTTCCGAAGCATGCTCAAAACTTGTTATCTATGATCTATCCGTGTGGGACATATATCGCATTTTTTATTATTATTATCAGATCTATAAAACCGCGATCAACAAAGATATGTACATGTATGTATCTATTCTGTGAGGTCGGCCATTGAGCGGCCTAAAGTAGGAAAGTCGACAACGACCAAAAAGTCGGAATTCTGACTAAAGTTGAAAGTTTGATATCCCAGTTAGTGTTAATAAAAAGGGTCGGCGAGACAGGCTAGATGACAGTGCACGATGCGTGGTGATTCCACTGGTCAGTGATGTGTTTTAGAGTAGTGTGTAGGCTTTTGACGTTGCACACCACAGTCGCGGTTGAAGTTGAAGACAGGGGAACAAAAGGCG
>JBCEWB010784108.1:0-16490 GCA_039654565.1 Peronia peronii | reverse complement strand
TGAAAACAGGCACATCATTTCACTCAATAACAATTTATCAAACAACAGGTTCATACTTTGAATCTTTTATTATCATTACATACCTTTACCTAAAAGGCTTGATACACTGTTTGGCACAGTAAAGACTGAGTGTGTCAATTGTCTTCTCTCCAGATTCAGTCAACAATCACTCGATTAAACAGTCGATTAATCTAATTAACCAATCAACCAACCAACCAACCAACCATCTAACCAACCAACCATCCAACCAACAAGCAACCAATCGATTAACTAATCGATTTATCAATGACTCACTCAATCAACCATAGCGCTAATATGGGGCATAGTATTATCTCATTCACTGGCTATTAAAATAGGCTTGTTGTAAGTGTACAAAGATGACTTTGTTTCTGACCAGGTGAATAACCAAGACTCCAAGGGCGGATGGCCCACGGCTACCGGCATGAAGACAGGGGACAATATCTCTCTCAAGCCTGGCTGGTACTCCGCCATGGGTCAAGGTCAGGCGATGTCCACCCTGGTCAGAGCTTACAATTTGACTGGTCATCGGCATTACTTAGAGGTGGCTACTCGTGCTTTGCATTTGTATGAGGTGACCACTGCTTTATACTTACAACTAAACTTCTGAATCATGTCAACCTACCTCCGAGAGCTCTTTTGGGTGATGCAGGAATATAATATATATACATATATACATGTATATATATGTATATAATCTCTTGGCTAGAAATTGTATTCAGTTCTTTTTTTTTTTTCTCCCGGCAGGGGGCGGGGAAGGAATTTCAAAACTAGGCCAAATGAGGCAAAAATGCAAAACTTAAACCTTAAAACCACAACAGGCTGTGGGGGAAGTTGATTTAAACGGCAAAAAAATACATCATCCGAGAACAGAGAAAGATATCACATCGATTACCGGTACAAAATCAATACAACCCTTATGTTATTGTCTTTGGCTAAACGATTTTTTACTCATGTAAATTCAGTTTGTGAAAAGCGAGAAGATAACATTTATGAAATGGGAGATGGGTTAACTAGCCTGTGTGTATCCCTCTTTTGTTGTTATCAAATAATAATAATAATAGTAATAAATTATTGCCGGTAACTAACTATATAGTGTTCACCATGAAAACAGCATTTCGAAGCAGTTATGAAATAAAGCAAGTTGAACACGAATGCTCCCGTGGAGTCTTTGGCATTTTATTACATAGATCTTAATATGATTGATAAAGTAAAGAGGTCCCGGAAACGGATCAGTGCTGCAGTTGGAAGGCATGGTGATCTCTTATTTATTATAAAATTTTGCAGACTGCATGTATAGTAGTACGGTCATGTCACAAGATCGACAGGCCTTGCAAGATCGACCATGCAGGACAACAATACAACAACAAAAAACAATGGGAGGATAGCATTAAGCAATGGGCCGGTTTCCCTCTTTCCACCTCAGTGCTAACAGTTGAAGACCGGGTCAGATGGAAAAGATTGTCAGGATGTTATCAATTGCCTCAACAGCGCCCGATCGGATATGGGAAAAGAAAATTAGTGAAATGAACTATATGTATCTACTCAACAACATTATCACAATAGTCCATGCATTTGATTCACTGTTTTAGCCGTTTTCTCTCTTGCTTTGTCTCACCCAGCTCAGCTCAGAGGAAGGCGGGGTTCGAGCACGTTTCCTGGGTCAGTTAGACTGGTACGAGGAGTACCCTACCACCCCGACTAGTACCTTTGTCCTCAACGGCTTCATCTTCGCTATGCTGGGTCTGTACGATGTGATGGTAATATCAAACGTATTTGGAAAACAGTGTTTAATGACATGGACAACTGCATGTACATTATGTAGATAAATAAATAAATGTTTAGACTACACAATAATTAAACGGATTTGATTTAACAACAACAACGTACGTTACAGCGGTTCAGTGTGATTGGATGACATTAGTTTGCTAATAAATAATTACAGTGTTCTTGAAAATATATTTAGTTAGATGTTTCTTTCCTACTCCATCACGAAAATGAAATTTAAATCAACTTAAGGTTAATCAAGCTGTTAATAGTAGGGAGTAGCGTGGGTTTCAAGCTTTTGATAAAAAAAATAAAAAGGTCGCGAGTGCTAAAACGTTGGGAACTAACTGTTCTAGGATCAGTTTCCACTCCTCACTGGGCGAGTTAGCCGTCCACAGGTGGCTGAAAGAAGTACATGTACAATGTAACATAAATGATAACATATCCAGGAATCTTTCTAAATGTTATATGAACATTATAATCATATTGTCATGTGCTCCACTTTCTGTTTCCCCGACAAGAATTACATTTGTATGTGGAAAAATGCTGCTGGGCCTTTTCGCACGACCGAAGTTTGTTCCCTCAGAATCATTATACATGTATTTCTATGACTGCTGGAATTTTAGACACTCGATCGGTTATTAAATTTTGTTTTTTTAATATTAAATTAATACTAATTAACGGGAATGTGACTTAAACTGAAAGGACTATTCATATTTATTTGGGAAGCTCACAGACTTTTGTTTTCCCTCCAAACAAATACTATACAATGTGCATTTATTGATTTATGCCTACAAGTCAACTGATGAATTTCCTGACAGATGACAGCTGAAGGTGAAAGCCAGCGCCTGGCCGAAAAGCTGTGGAAATCTGGTCTCCATTCACTAAAGATTATGCTTGGAATGTACGATTCTGGAACGGGGACACTGTATGACCTTCGTCATGTAATCAATCATGAGCAGCCAAACAGAGCCAGATGGGATTATCACACCACACATATTGCGCTGATTCAAGAAATGGCCATTATTGATGGTGACCCCATTTTTCATAGCACTGCAGCTCGATGGATTGATTATTTATACGGCAAGTGGTCAAAACATAACTGAGACTTGGTGAACGTATACATTGTATTTTGGGTCCTGTATTAGTTATTAGTTAGAATACTAGAATGCACATACAGTAATTATGTTGTTCTGATATTGTTCTTTTTTTTCTCTATGATGATGTTTAAGATAATGCTTCTGGCTAATACATGTAACTGCATGTAATATATTCACAGTGTTTTCATTCATTTTAAGAGATCTTGTTCGTTCACCTGTCTCTTTTTTTTATGTTTGCACGCTGTTCCTAAATACATATATGCACTCTTTCGTCTCAACCATAATAACATTATCATGTTTGCAATGACACTACATACCATGTGTACAATAACGATGTGTATTTTGTTCGTTAATAAAACGTATTGAAATGAAGTATGTCTTTCATCCACCTTTTTTGTCCAACATACACACTGACTCACAACAGCTGTTTCACACCGACGAGATCACTCTCCATTCTCATAAAATCCTCGGGAAGGCTGGCTTGACAAGAGTTGATAGAGACATTTAAAATTTATGATCACCATTCACAGTGATCAATAAGTTCACGGGCATATTAACAACCCTTAGTAGAAAGAAGTGTCAAAAGAAGGATCTAATGTAGATTTGATTTAAACAGATTTAGTTTCAAATAATTATAGTAGGATTTGCCAAAAATTGTTGGATTCAAACACGGTTGACATTAACCCATTCAAAGATATTTATGTAAGTAAGGGGAAAAAAATAATGTAGGACTATCATATCAATTCAAACAGTAACTTCAAGCAAGAATTTATTTTAAGTGGACCATATGTGGTCTTGTGCCCAGGGCAAATGAGTCGAAAGTCGCGCCGGGCAATTATGATTTACAGCCATTTTTAACTGTTTTCTGGGGATGTCAAATTTTTCTTTTTTCAGGTTGAAAAAGAAATTTTTGTGAAAAAAAGAAAAATTTTGGTATCTGAGTCAGAAAATTGTTGAAAATGGCCATAACTTGTACTCACCCGGCGCGACTTCCGACTCATTTGTCCTGGGTACAAGACATAATGTAGTAAAGATTTAGTACTAGCAAGAACATAGTCACATTGTCCGACAGTCTGAATCATACCATGAACATCACCATGTATGTATAGAAACTCAGGCGCTCCAGCAGTGTCTACTGACACACTCTGTGAATAACTTCTTTGAACGAGCATTTGATGACTGTCTACATTATATCTACATGTTCATATATTTGCATTCATTCACATTCTGAAATCACAAGAAAACAGTGATTAAGTTTCATTTTTCAGTTTATTACAAACTTATAATATACATCAAACTTTATTTACAGGTCATGTCAAACATTTACAAAGCACAGGACAGAATAATCTTATCTTCAATTTATCAGAAACATCAGATTTACACAAGTACCAGTAAAAACTTCTCACAGCTTTTGTGATCAGATATCCCCCAGCCTCTCGAGATCCTGGAATAAAATACAGAATTTACATTCCTTTCAAACAACATCAAGCAAGCTTTGCCATGCACTGTCCATCACTATCAGTCTAAAAAAATGTACATCCCTCTACCATTTCATTCCCTAGTCCATATGTGCTGAGTTAAAAAGACAGCAAGAGTTTCCTCATGTATACCACATACAAGTTTTCTTTCTTGTGGCGTATCAGGCACTTATAATGCTTACCTCATATGTGTTTATTTATCTGTTAAAACTTACAAAGTTTACTGAACGACATTCAGTATTGTCTCCAAGGGAATTACCAAATAAAAATTTGCATCTCTTGCAAACAATTTACTAATTGTCTAGCGCCCACGGCAAATGAGTTGGAAGTCGCACCGGGTGATTTCGAGTTACAGTTGTTTTTTATCATTTTTTACTATTTTCTGACTATGATATCAAAATTTCTTTTCTCAGGTTATAAAAGGTTAAATTGTCGTTTTGTGGAAACAGAAAAAAAAATTTAGTATCTTAGTCGGAAGTCACTAAAAACGAGCGAAAACGGCCATGGATCTTTATAACCTGGCGTAACTTTCGACCTGGTCGCAAGACAATTACTTTCTGCTAATCTGCTCAAAAAAAAAAAGAGGCATTTCTGTTCAAATTTCAAATATATTGCTAGGTTTTGCATACCACAATTAGCATGACACTGCCTGCACAACTAGCATGTGTTACATATATTGTGCAATTTCACTGATTTTCCCAACATTCATGCTGCAAACCATACTAGTGCTATACTGTAAATGAAAATGGCCAACACATTTCATTGCAGTTATTTGTGCAAACGGCAAGAGCAAGGTTCATATCAAGATCACTGCTGCAGCTTGCTGAAAGTGCACAAACTTTTTTTTTTTTTTTTTTTATAAAAAGGAACTGATTTAGACTCAAGGTCACTCCTCAGAAAACAAGTGTACATCTATGCTTGAAGAAACTTCTTGTCAGAATTACCAACAATTCTCATCAAGTTCATCAATGCAAATTACATACATAATGTCTTTCAATATAAAGTAAGTCTCTATTGGTCTATAGTAAACAAATCTTTTACTGAATGAATTATGTCAATGTACAACAACTAATATTGACTGATATATTTATATATGCAATTTCACACATTATTACAATAGACAAACACTCTTCACTGGTCAAAATGATTTTCTCTTGGCTTCATTGGATCAAAGAAGTCAAATCATTCCAGCATTTCCCCTTATGCAGAATCTCATTATTCATTCTCTATACACCAATGCTACGTCTAGATGGAAACACAAGCCAGCATATTCTCAATCTGAGACTCGAGTCATTTTTCCCTCCTACTCCAAATATTTATTTCATTTAATAAATATAAAAATCATCAAACCACAGCAAGGATGAACAAAAACATCATAATGTTGCTGTGTTCTATCTATTCAAGTCCCTTATACTGAGATACTCTGCACAGAAATATTCTTTTTTCAACTTACAAGACTTCATTGATCCTACTGGTTATAAGTACACCAAGCCAAAACCATCGCTACCAGGTTTAAAAAAAAAAAGAGACCCCCTGGCTTGTAACATCTGGGCCTTCTGTCCCCCAGTTAAAATCTCTCATAATTATTCCACTGATGAGTGTCGTATATGATAACTTGACTCCCTCATGAATGCTCTTTCAGGAGCAGAAAGTGCTTTCCCTTTACTTACAAAGGCCAATTTATATACAGTATCTAACATGACACTTCCTCGTTCCTCCCTTTTAAGCAATGAATTCCCCCTGGTCACTCAATGAGAACAAATAATCCAAAATGAGGACATATTAAGCCCCCCCCTCTCTGCTGGAAATCTGTGTTACATGAAATAAATTTTCTATAACTCTCTTTGATACTGTAACATCAGAACTCCTTTACAGACATAATAAATGATTACAAACTGTTTTAACGATCATTCCATTCTTGCTGTTCATTTAAATCTGTCTGTTTAAGCACAGATATCAGTCAATTATTTTTTTTTCTTGTTTTTTTTTTTTTTCCAAAAAGTTTGGCCCCAGAATATAAATGAATGCAAAATATTATGCACATCAAGAAAATGATGAGTTTCATGTCATATTAAGAACATGGGATCAGCAAATTTCATCTTGTAAATCTATGATTCCAGAGATTTCAGACTCAGGTCATACCATCTCTCAAGGGCACGGGCATTCACAACTGTGCAAATATGTGCATTCAGTATTTTTAACCTTTACCAGACACAGTTGCCGCAAGTCGTCTCTACTGGTACAGTCGCTGCAAACACCCCTATCACACCTACACCTCCTTTCCGTCAACTACACTATTACTGGAAATCGCAGGCCGTGCATGGTTTAAATCTAAAGTAGAGACTTCATGTTTTCCTGTAGTTTTTATTCAATTGAAATTGGTTGAAAATTGATATTTCTGTGATTTTATGAAGTTGGAACAATATTTCAGTGACATGGAGGAACTTTTGTGGCTTTACCTAAAGCAACAACTCAGCATTATGATGGAAATGTAATATCGATTTTATGCCTGAATCAACATGATCTATTTGTCCGACTCCCATAAAAACTTGCATGCAGTTGCACACACTTGTCTGCTCCGTGTGAAATTTAAGATTTTTTGGTGCAATAGTTTTGTGTGTGTAATTTTTTTTTCAACAACTAATTATATTTTCCCACTGAGTTATGTCCCTGCAAGTAAAATTTCAGAAGGGTCTGCCTGAGAGGGCTGTGTCAGGTAAAGGGTTAAGTGAAGATAACCATAACATTCTTTTACATTTGTACAATCAGCCTCATTTTCCATTTCTGACATACCATAGATTTCTCAAATCACTCACTCATGTCATTATAGCATACTATGAAATATCTCGCAGCCACTTGAAATAAGACGCAAGTCGCTGGGCTAGAACGGAGAAATCGGGCTTTGAATGTGATGAAGGGGGTCAGATATCGAATTTTTTAATATATATTTTTTTTTTATTGCAGAAATCGAAAGTGCATTCATTTCTTCATTAAAATCGAATTTTGTGACATAAGCATTTAGATTTATGCATTCGACCGTTCAAATAAACGATTTTCTCGGAATTTCGGTCATTGCTGTGGGTCCCTCTTCTCTCTTTAAACTGCAATATCTCTGGCTAGAATAAAGCTAGCTCAAAACTTTTTTCACCACCTGAAAGAATATGAGATAAGCTTTTACATGATACCAAGAACCCGATATGGTGAAAAATCGACATACGCCTCATTTTGACTGGCTGCGAGACAAATGCTAATTTATCTTTCTGCTGCACATTCCTGGAAATTCTGAATTGACTATGGATGTGAATGTAGTTAAGTCCCTGAGAAATCTGAACATGGCAGCAAATCTTCAAGTCAAACATAATGCTTAACACACACATCCCTGAAATTTGAGCTGAAGCTGAAACAATTTGGTAGCATGGCTGATGACATGAAAGATGACACTTCCACAATATGATACAGGCATCTATGACCTCACATATCAGATGCACATCCTCTACTCTCAAATGGCCATACGTCCAAAACAGCTTTCAATGGAGGATCACAGCCACAAGGAATGATTGCAATTGTTCCCTGTTTGACATCTGTACACACACACACAGACAAAAACACAAAGAACTATTGACCATGAATGTTACCGCCTGTGCTTATCCAGCTTCTCTCTGAGAGGGCTGTCTCGATGTCCATTGCTTCGATGTTTCCGTGAATGGCGCCGATCTTTCTCAGGGGTGTAAGACCTGCGGTCTTTATGATAGTCTCGATCTTTGATATCCCTATCTTTGTAATAATCTCTGTCCTTTTCCCTGTAGTAATCCCTATCTTTATAATCTTTCTCTCTGTGATAGTCTTTATCTTTGTAACTGTCTCTGGGATCTTTGTAATCATCACGTCGGGACTTTTTAGCAGGTTTAGATGGCCGCACAGGTGATCTGCTGTATGATCGAGACCGGGATCTGTACTTTTTCTTATGTTTATCCTTTCCTATAGAATCTTGCTTTCGGAGTTTCTTGTTGTTAGGAGACCTCCTACGCTTTTTGGATGCTGGGGAATCTGACCTGGGGCTACGACTACGATGGCTATGCCCACTGGATCGACTACCACTGGATCTGCAGAGAACAAAATACATGTTTTACTTGAAAAAATAGCTTGGTAACTAAAGCATTGTTTCCATTAAAAATGTAGTATCAACACTAAAGACACATCTTACATGCTATGAGTGACATGGAATTAAGCAGACAGCTGCAACACATAGCTGAAAAGAAGCTTATTGTAAAGGCTAACTTTAACCAGAGATCTAACATTATTAAACAATTGGGTACAAGCAATACCATGAAAAAAACAAATATGAGGCACGCCACGATGAAATCAGAGGCTTGTCAAACTGAGGCTAAAAGGAGAAATCACGTATTTTTCAACAGGGAATGAATTTTTAATGTAATTGTTTTTTCTTCACAGAACCCTTCTATATAAAACTAAAAATGCATTTCAGAGTTAAACTTGCTGAAATTGATTAAAATCCCAAACACTGTAATTAAGCAGCATAGCCCTAACAAGAATTAATAAGGATTAGCAAATGTGATCGGCCATTTTCCACAAAATTCAGCTGGAGTAGTGGGTCACCATCATCATCTTTAACTGCCAATATCTCGACTTCTACTTAAGGTAGAGCAAAATTTTTTTTCACGCACAGGAAGGGAAATAAATAATCTTCACAGTGATACCAATGACTAAATATGCTCAAAATTTGACGAGAGCCCGATACCATCCATGTTGCATCTCATATAGCAATGTAAGTCAATTTGGAATTTAAAATGCCAGCTGAGGGAAAACAAAACCAGGGAAAATGGACAATTGCAAATACAACAGTGAAGTCACTTTAAAAATCTGGTAAGTCCAGACCATGCAAAATAAAAAAAAATTTTTTTTATTGTACCTAGTTTAAAGATAAAAATAAAAAAAATAATAAAAAAATATTTTTAAAAAAATAAAAAGAACTTTTTATCTCTTCTTGCTTACCCTGATTTAGATACACCACTTCTCTCACTATCATCACTGTGGTCATGGCTCCGTTTTTTGCCCCCTGCCCGTCGATCCTCACGGTCTGATTTATCACTTGCTGCATCCCCATTATCAACCTTCGTGCTGGTCTCTGTCTTTTCTTTCTCCTTTTTCATGGACTGGAGCAGAGAGGTAGGATTTGGACTGAACACTTTTGGAGAATCTGCAACAAAAATTTACAAATGTTGTTCAATAGATAAGGAAGCTTACAAACTATACAAAATGTCAGCTTCAAGCAGTGAAATAAACTAATTAAAATCATAACAGAATATGAAACCCATGATTGTGCTTAAGCATTCTTCAGGAAAAGAAAGAAAAAAGAACAATTGAACTGCATATGAGAGCAAGACAGAAAAAACATTAAAAAAATATGGGTGTGAATAGCACTGAAAGCAAGAAAGAGAGGGGGGGGGGGGGGGGGATGGGGATGAACGAACAGCTATGGACGCAGAATGGAGACTGATGTCCTGTACTCACTTGGCCTTGGTGTTGAATTTGGAGTATCAACATCTGAGACAATGCCTCTGGCTTTTGACTTGGCTGCCTGCTGCTTACGCTTCAGCTCTTCCACCGTCTTCTCAAGAACTTCCAAGTTTGGCTGAAAACAAGAAAGAGCACATTAAAAAAAAAATATGCATGGGATAAAGGAATATCTGTATTAAAGGAATATGTTTTCTGAGTGTGTTATATTATGTTCACCTTTTAGTCATGTGCAGATGTATATCTCAGGAGTGCATGGATATATTTTACTCTATAAACTCTGACAATCTAACATTTGCGTCCTGTAAATGATGATGCCGTTCAAGTCACTGACATCTAAATGCATGCAATCTGCTTTGAATACACATGGGAATTGATATCAATCATATTTTAACAGGCCTTTTATATTCATATCCTTACTTCAGACACTTAAAACTTCCTAGCATTGTCACTTCCAAAAAATAGGACCCATGCACTGAAAATTGTTCCTTCTAAAAATTTCTGATCCCAAGGTATTCTCTGAATAGTGCAAATTACAATCCCCTCTATTACTTTAAAACAGAATGACATGAAACAGCAAGTACAGTTACCATTTTTTATTGGAATTACATTTTTTTTCCCTTCTGGTTTTCAAGTTCCTTAATAAGACAGGTAAAATATAAGCAACATTGTGTGCGCTCACCTTAGGCCGGGCATACAGTCTCAGGATAGTCAGGCAGATCTGCTGAATTTCATCTTCATCAACGGCAAAGAGCCAGAACCAAGGTGGATTGTTAGGCAGGGGCTCCTGGCACTGGCGGGCTGCCAGGTAAATGCAGGCACAGGCTATGGACTCTGGGTGGAAACGCATGAACACGTCTGAGCGAAGGCTGTCGTTCATCAGATTCCAGGCACACTGCACAAGCTGCCTTTTCCCTGTGCTGCCCAAAACTTCTAGATACATCACAATAATCTGGTGAAAAAAGATACAAAAAGAATGGCACAATGAGAACTGAGACATGAAAACAAATTGAAGTAACTGACACTTGTTTTTTTTCAGTGTGGATGAAAAAGTTCTCATATATGTTTACACAACAGAATTTGGTATGTTACTGTGGCAAACAATTTTTCATCAGAGACTGCAGTATGTGATATGTATCAAATTTTTGCATTCTGACTCAAGGACAAATCAGACACTTCTTGCATCCGTTAGTGAGATACCTGTATCTCTTATGAGCTGATGTGGAGCAACATTCAAATTCTAATAGCTTAATCATGGATCTATCCATTATTCAACTGCGCCCAGATATGGGCTGAAAACTAGCTTAAACATCTGCAGTACTCTATACTGAGAAAGGTTTTTAGCCACTAGAGTACCAGACAAATGGTCCAAGAACTTTCTCCTATATACCAAACTGATGGGGAAAACTCTAAATGACTTTGCTACCTTCTTTGAAAAAAAAAAACAAAAACAAAACTCAATCACTGATCAAATTCCTTCAAATAAGTTTAAAAAAACAAAAAACAAAAATGAATTATTTTTCTATTGATGCCAAATTTGTATGCACCAAATTGTATTTGTATTTTTCAAAACATATTAAACATGACAGAAGAAAAAAAGAAAGGCCCCCCCCCCCCAAACAATCACATGATGCAGACCTATTTTCCTGATTATCCCCATGTTAGCAACACTAGTATACAAAAATCTCCCCGCCCTATGTATTATCCCCCCAGTATAATGTCACCCTTATCAAATACACCTTCATTTCCACCAATAAGGCTAGACAGACCTTCTTTCGTGGGTCTACATCAGTATAATGAATTTTTGCAGCAAAATGAAAGTATATTTTTCAAAAATGTGTGTATTTCCAAGCCATCTTCATTTCTGTAAAAAGGAAGTGGAAGTAGAACTTTTTAACTCTGTAAACAGAAGATCACTGTCATTTTGGACCATCCAATTACAGGACAAAAGCCATTTAAAAACTATGATCCATTTGCTGGTGATGACGGGCGATCTGGTACTGAAGTGTCATGGACAATGCCTAGTGATATGGTACTTAAGTGGCTAACTATCTGAGCTTGTCTGAGTAAGTCAGGAATGTCACTGTTTTCACCAAAATGCCAGTAAAATTTTGGACTAATTTCTAGATCTAGATTGCAAATAGCTGTCATCCTACGTAAATTTTCCGAAGACAATAGGCATATTATCTGTTCTTGTCAATACTTTGATGTGTTGATTTTCCACCCACAACTCTCATGTGACCATTCGACTGCATGTTTTCAGATGTATAAGTGCTACAAACTTTGAATCTTGATCTTCAAACAGGGGTTGAACAGTAGTTTTGCTTTCAGAGCATAAGCAAGATTCTAATATTCTTCCCGTTTCAATGTTATCACACGGGACTGGAATACATTAAAAATCATAAAACCGTTAGTGAGCTCGGCAAAAGTCAGCAGTTGATTGTTCAAAAGCAAAAAAAAAAAAAAAAAAAACTTGGCAACGACCAGAAGACCAAATTTCTGACTAAAGTAAGAAGTTTGACATCCCTGAATAAGAGAAAATCTTTTATAGTTCCTACCTTGTGTGGATGTTTGACATGAACACAGAAGCCTAATTCTTTCAGGACTCTTCTCTCTGCTTTTATCACTTGATTCTTCAAGGTAATATAATTGCTATCAAGGACTAATGGATGTATATTTCTGAAAAAGAAAAAAAAAAAAGGGAAAGGAACATTTTATTTCACTGACACAAATCTTGAACTTGGCTATGCTGGGCTAGACTTCACAGCTTTCCACTGGTTTTGTAACTGTAAAAATAGACATCATAAACTTACTAATGCCTCCATAAAAAAACGAATAAAAAAAAAAAAACAAAACAAAAAAGTCCTACTCTCAAAACATCAATTCATCTATGAGCAAATAATCAAAGCATTGAGAAGTTCCTGCAAAGGGGGGGAAAAAAAAAATTATCTGGGCTGGAGCAATGTGTGAATAAAATGAAAACAAAAATAAGAAATGGATGTGCTACAATTCAATCACTGTTGTACAGGCTGAAATTTCTTGTTTTAAAGATTGAGCTTCTACTTAATTTTCAGAGCATACATCTTTGCAACCAAGCATGTTTTTTCTTCAATGATTTTTTTTTAAACATCTGGACAATTTTTCGTTTTCTTCTAATGTGAATCAATATGTGATAATTCACAGTTCAGTTCATGTGATACAATTTCATATTTTAAACATAAACATTTTTTCAAAAAGCTGCAGGCATACTATTTCAAAGAGACTACACTGTGGCAATTAACAAAAACAATATGTGGCCAAATTCAAAATACTCCCTTGAGCTAAAACTTTTACGTAGGCATTGAATCTTTTTGTAGCACACAGCAAATCTGTAACTTTCTCTTTCACCCTGAGGTCTGATATGCAAAACAAAAACTTTGGATATAACATAATTAGTGCTTTCAACACTGACAATTATATAAACATCAGCACAACAGCACATTTTTATTTTTCAAACATCAATTCGGTTTTATCGAAATATCAAATAATTTTCTCTTCTGGTATTAAAAATTTCATCACTCAGTAGAATCTTCGTGATTGATATGATCAGCATATCATTTCTGTTCAAGCTTGCATGAAGGGTATGTTTCTTGACAACTGCTGGCTGGTGGGCAAATCAAATCTATCTGCTTCACAGGTGCCTGGAGATATATGTCCTCCGCATGTCCATCCCTGTTGTTGTTTCATCGTAGTGAGGGACTGTGTTGGTTCACCGAACTTCAAGGAAAAAAACCTTGGGCAAGGATCCAGATGAGGAAAAATGTTCACAAGTCAACAACTTTCTTGCCGCTTGAATCGGTTATGTGGCTATTACCTGCAAAAACAGCAATGAATTTTTAGCCTGGTGTCTTAGAGCTGGTATTCCACTCACTGGACAGTTTCCACTATTAGAGTATTTGCATTAGTGATTATGGTCACCACATTTACTAAATAAGTATATACAATGTGGAGATAGAAATGACTGAAGAGTTTTGATAGCACAAGGAACAAACACACAAAACCCAGACAGCTAAAATAAGCACACATGAATTATGAGATTGTGCCATCTGTATAAACTCAAAACCAGAGTGATTCTCATAACTGGGGTAAGTAAAATTTTTTTTTTTTTTTTATACAAAATGAACACCTGCACCTTGAAAATTCTGATTCCAATAAGCAAACACTGCATTTTGTGAAACTGATGCAGAGGACAATGTGCCACTTGTAGTTATAAACTCAAAACTATAATTATTCTCATAATTCAGTATTTCAACTAAAATTATATACTTTTCACCAAGTGAACACCTGCAGCTTGAAATTTACAACACATTTAAACCCTGTTTCAATTGGTGCAAAGGACAACACGTGATGTCTCAAGTGTATCCAAGTTAGTAAATAAATCTTTCAAGTTGAGAAAATTTGTGAGCAGTGTTAACGTTTTTTGCTAAGCTCAGGTTAGCCGTGGCTTACACAGAAAATTGGGGTAAGTCCTCCCAGTTAAGCCTCTACCCGACACATCCTTCTCAGGCAGACCCTTCTGAAACTTCACTTATAGGGACATAACTCAGTGTGGAAACATAATTCATACTTGACAAAAAAATTACACACAGAAAACTATTGGACCCAAAAATCTGGAAATTTCATACAGATACAGAAAAGTGGTGTGTGCAACTGCATGCAAATTTTTATGGCAGTCAGACAATTCGATATGTTAAAAAAAAAAAAATCTGAAATGAAAATTAGATGAAACACCATCATAAAGCTGAGCTGTTGCTTTAAATAAAGCCACAAAAGTTCATCCATGTCACCAAAATATTGTTCCAACTTAAAAAAAAAAACAAAGAAAGGTCAATCTTGAACTGATTTCAATCAAATAAAAACTACTGGAAAGCATGAACTCTCTACTTTTGTTTTAAGCCATGCCCAGCATGAGATTTCCATTAATAACATGACTGTTGGTGGAAAGGGGATATAGGTATGTTGGGGTTGTTTGCGGCGACTCTACCAGTCTATTGACAGAGGCGACCTGTGGTGACTGTGTCAGGTAAAGGATTAAACTTGTGGACAGAATGAAAAACTGCCGAAATGAACAGAGCAACACCTTATGCTATGTCAAGAAATGGAAATAACAGAAAACTCACACCATGTCAGCATGATTCTCAATGAAATAAGAGGTCTGAGTTTCTTCTACTGGTGGAACAGTCATTCCGAGATGTGCCACTGCCCTTGAAGCAATCTTTAATCAATGCAAAATTACTGCTTCTTCACCTCATTGAACAGACCGCTTCTATATATCAAGCCTGTTTTTTTGTTCAACAACTGTATTTGGTAAATAATTTGTAATTCACAAAACCTAACAACCACTATCTACAGCTGTCAAATATTGAACAAAGATGGTATATATATATATATATATATAGATCGCGTATTGCACACTTCTTTAAGAATACCTACGGCACTAACACGCCATTTGCCTTTAACACTGGACAGAAGTGTCACTGGCTTCCGGATGATTTGGATGGGCCCTATATAGGAGTTGGCAATTCATCTCTCAGCAACGACTGCAAAGCAATGAATATTTTCACAGCGAAATAATATTGCTCAGCCCAAAATTAATTATTAATGACCAGATAAAGCCATAAACCTACTGAACTGCCCACATCAAGAACAAAGGCCTACCTGCAGCCATCACAAGATTTAACAATTATGTAACAACTCCCTCAAGATGGGACAATTTTTGCCAAGAGGAGCAATTGTGGAAACGCCACACTAATTACATGTATCATAAGACATTCCATATTTTGATGAAAGAATGTGATGGTAAAAGAAAAGAATAGAACAAGCTGAGAGAAACTGAATATCCACTGCCTATCATCCTGCCATCTTTTATGCTAACTACCCTGCCATATTGTAGCCTTAGATGCATAAATTTTCAAATCTGTTATAAGTCGCACGTTACTCATTGTTCAACCCACAAGGTATACTGGGCGGTTTCGAGCAAATGGGGCAGAAAGATCAAGGGGGTGGGGTCAAATGGTCGAATTTTGGATTTTTGCACCAACCTATTCTTTAAGCATCATTGCTGCATGCAAACATTTCAAAACATGGAATTAAACTCGAAAACTAGGTAAAAATCACTGAAAAATGTAGGGTTCGTTGCTAAGGAGTTATAACGCAAAACTTTGAAAGTGAATTTCTCAGAATTTTAATTTCTTTCGACAACTGCGTGCAATAGCCTTAGATGCTCATAACTCCGTCAAATAACGTCACTGAGCAATGAAACTGGTGCCAAAGGATAGCCAAGGGATCACTCTTTCACACTATATCAATAACTCAATTTGCTCAAATTGTTCCTTGTGGACTGAACTGTCATGATGCATCACTTTTGGTAAGAATAGCAAAATCAGCTATAAGACAGATAAATACGAGGCATGTTCTATCGATCCAATCTGTAACTTCAGACAAAAGGAAACTACAAGTAATGGATTTTGCATAATACTGGCCCCCCAGAAAGTTGTGAAAAAATGCTCAAAAGTTGTGCTGGAAATCAGCAAAAGTTGCGCTAGAAAGTTGC
>JBCEWB010783997.1:0-16490 GCA_039654565.1 Peronia peronii | reverse complement strand
GAGGGAAAAGGTTAAAAGAGCCTATCTTTAATAAGAAAAAAACCCAAATCACCTTCAAGACCCCCCCCCCCCCCCCCTAATTTTGGACATTTGGACATGAGATATATTGATATTACTGACAACTCCAATTTTCTGAAAAATTGCTGTCACAATAAAGTTATACACTTGATTCCTGGACCAGCAAGACTACCTGACTCTGATCATTTTTTAAAAATAAAGTGTCAACACCATCATCATCACTCTCGCCATCCCCATATTGTGGGAAGAATCTACCAATATCAGGATCCACTGATGGAGGGAAAAAAATCCCTAATAACTCTGCATTCTCATTAAAAAAAAAAACCAACATAATAGTTCTATTCAATAATTTATGTTCTGGCTTTGAAATCATGATGAGCTTCAAGTGTATTTCTCTAGACTCATACATCAATTGCTTGATTTAGTAAGTTATACCAGTGTCACATAACATAAATAATAAAACAAAATGATTCAAAAACATTCCATGAATCATATCTTCATGCCAACTAACTGACAGGTTGTTTTCAAATGTACATATTAAAAAAAAATGAATTCTGCCAACAACTATTTAGGAAACATAAGCCAACATATTCATGCATTTGTTCTAACAAATAAAATTATATGCATGCTCATGATATGTCAAACAAAAGAAAACTATTATAGCAAATACCTTTTGATTGAGTGAAAGAACACATTTAAGTGGATTACTGACCACTATTCTCTGGTAGTCAACAGACATGGTACAAATTTCATCAAATAAAACTGATTAATATGGTGGTCTTCAATCCACACTAGAATAAGTAGCTGCATCCACTCATGTTGCTTACTTGCAGAAGTAAATTTCAGAATTGTGCCCAACTGTTTCAAGGTTTCCTCAGGACACATTAAACATTGTCTCATCAAATGCCATGAAGGAATCTACAGTATAGGTCTCCTTTTCTATCATATTTCTGAGAACAATATCCATTTGTCCACAGCAGTGGCAATATGAATCCGTTCAACTTTAATTTTTTAACTCTTTACATAATACTTACACAATGATAATAATAATAATAATGATAACGAAAAAAAAAAATTGTTTACAAAGCCACCCATTATCACTCTATTTTACATTCCCCTTAGCAACTCACAATAACACATTCATTTTCCTACTCTATATTTGCACAAACAAATACATGTACTAGTAAAATAAGAAACTGCTCCTTGGCTTTCCAACATCTATACCAAATTTCAACATGCATCTAATGAACCACACTGACACAAATTTAACAAATCCTAAAAATTTCTGTAATATGTATTATTCTATTTCCATGGAGAAAATTGCAAAACCAGATCAAGAATTTCAAGAGGTAAATGACACTTTGACCCTGCAAAAAAGTATTGGTGATAAAAGGAAAGAATGTTATGCCAGACAATGGCAAGGACACCTGGGATCATTGATTTTTCCCAGGGATGTGTGCATACAGAATTCAAAAGGCACACAATGTGACTCTTTATCAAAGGCACTTAGAAATTACAGTCAAAACAACACTGATGAATATTCTGTGATCCTGACTGAATAGTTGCTAGTCTCAACTAAATGAAACTCACTAAAATGATCTTTGAAAATATGACAATGTCCCTTGCTGAAAGCTTGATTTAATTATGGCAGTGTTTCACAGCAAGTAAGTTTTTTTTCTTGTCCTCATCACAGACAACACTGTAAGGTAAGATCATTCCATTAGGAAGAGGTCTGAAGATTACTTATGATTTTTGGGGGTATTTATTTGGCAAGTTGCTTTAATACCAACATGAATGGACAGTTGATAATTATGCTTTGGTGTCTAACAGATTAAGGACTGCAGTGAATGTTGCTTAGACTTCATACGAGTAATCCTCTTTATCACTAAATATCATGTATGTCTACTTTTCTCACCATTACAGATGCCCTGATGACTAAATTTTGTAATGCCCGTACTATTAATAGCTTGCCAAAAGAAAAAAGAACAGGTTAGGATTGTGTAGCTATCTGTATGATCTTGTTATCACAATTCTTGTAAGAAATCAGTACCATTGTACTATTCTCATATAAAATTACAATCACTAAACATGTAATCAAATTCATGCACTAAACAGATCTAGATCTAATGAGAAGGCACTGTGCTTTGAGGTAATAACAAATGATTTCTTCTACAAAATAACAAAAATGGGGCATCTGTATGAATACATAACAACACTATAGCTTAGTGCCAGTGGAGATTGCTGCCTCAAGAACTATCGCATAAAGAGAAACAAAAACAATTTTTATATTTTTTTCATCTACAATAGTGTCATAGAATAATTTAGTAAATACATTGGACTATTCAGGACTACAGATGCCATACCTTAGCAAAAAACACTCTTGGTAGGTCACAAAGTGTGAATGAAACTAAAACTTGCCCAGGAGTTCATTTATTCAAAGACTAGACATCAATACATCCATGAACAATATAGTGTTACTGATTCTTTCAATATGCCCATCTTTCTCAATTTCTATCAGCATCCAATGGCTTTGATATTACAGATCTTCGTTGCCAAAATGACATCCTCTCATTTATTTCGCATCATCATATTCTTTCTTTGATATTACATATTCCCGTTTTAATATTCTCTAATGTCTTATTTTACATCGGCGTACACTTTTTTGATGTTACATGCTCGTTTCAATATCAACCACTTTCTTATTCTGTTTCAGTATGCCCTCTTCTCCTTCTTTCTACTGGAATGTACTTTCTGTGAGATTACAAACTCTTGACTTAATACAGTCGACTACACCTGAGTCGAACCCTCATGAATTGACTTTCAAATGAGCCGATCTTTTTTCTTGGAATGGATCCCGGCACTTCTTTACTTTACTAAAAATCATACTGATGAATCGATGTCAACTCATTCGTGTTCACTAATGAGTCAATCTTTTTCTCCTGTCCCCATCCTCATAAGATCAAAGGCAAAAGCAATGCTTGAGTCGATGTAACTAATCTCAGCTTGCATGGCACTTCATCTCAACACATCTATGCTCCTCCCATCATGCGACAGCATGTGATCAGAGGCCAGTCGCGCCATTGTCTCCTCCTCTTTTCACACCTTATCCACAATCTTCCCCATCTAGCGCAGATGTTTCGTACTCACACCGCACACCCCCTTCCCGCTGTGAAAGTGTCATGCAAATTTGCGTAAGTGGGGTAGGAAACGTAGTGTCAGGGAGCGTCTGATGTGGGGAATTCTCCGGCCGCACATTGACGTTACCCCAAGAAAACCCAGGGGAGTCAGCCTTTGTTCTTCTCATCGCGGGGAACTTGCTCGCCGGACTAAAGGATGGCAAGTAGTTGTAAAAAAAAAAATCTCCCCTCCCCGCTCTCTTCTTTTTACTCACAATTTGGCCGATTAGACCTAGACACTTTTTCACTAAGCTGTTGCGGTCAAAACGAGAACAGTGAGGTACTGCACCCTCCCAGCCCCGCCCGCAGATAGATTCATCACATGTAATGTTTATCATCTTGAAAAAGGCCTATAGTATAGGGGTAACACATGTAGGCCTACAATGTTTCATAACATGAAGCGGTGGGAGGAGTACTGGAGGGTGACGAAGCTGCGTATAGCGATCGTATTGAGTTGAAAATGAATGTTCAGAAGGCAGGGTTGGGAGAGGTGGACATCGTCAGTTTACATGACAGTGAAACTTAAAATGGTTGATGACAACGGATGTGTTTCATTAAATTCAACCAAAAGCTTGGTTGATCTCACTGAAAAGGAATGGAAGAGATCAAATTTGATGCTCGGTGAAAGAATGCGTAAGGGGAACTAACCATTATAATGCCCGCCATTATGTCATTCCAAATAAGTAATGCCTATTTGTAGTTTTGTAGTCTTTAGTGACATACGGACGATCGAACCTACGGATGAATCGATCCTATTTTTCATCCCCCACCAGCATCGACTCATCCGTATTCCACTGTATTACCTCCCTCCCCCCTAACTTCACATGAATTTCTCAGCATCATTCCATAAATGCAAGACTGTTTCACTTTACCAACTGCTGGCAAGAAAAAGTTACAGCTTGCTCAGGCATTTTCTCTTTTTAAAAAAAAAAAATGACCATTATTCAGAGAAAGTAATTTGTTGTCCCCAGGTATATCCACCAGCTTCTTAAACTGGTTTGATTGGTTCTCTTTATTCTTAAAATGCTCTGCGAATACAGTACACTGGTTTCCACCTAAGAGTCCAGCCACTGGGAGACAACAAAAAGGCTTTAGGCAGATGGATTCTTAGGAGGATTGAAAAGTTATGCAACCCCTCTGACCCTCTGTTTCACTACTATGATCAATTGATCATTATTGTTAGTTAAAGATTATCTATGCCAATAAGAACAACTTTCAGATTTGTTATATGTGTGTTATAATTAGATCTAACTTTGAAAGATTCAAAATCAACAAATGAAAGACACATAAACATATTTCTGTAGAAGTAAACTATCAATAGGTAAACATGTTTCTGTGGATATTAACTTTCAATATATATTTAATATTCTGATCCTGGATCTGAACTAAGATTGCTGTGACTAAGGAGATATGCTGCTATACTGAGATGGGGACAACCTTTCTGGAAGGTGTACAATATCACCAACCAAAGACCACAGCCTCCTTAAAAATGTTCAGTCACCTCTTTTTCATCAATGTTTCATGACTGGAGAAGTCCAATTTGCTGAGCTGGTTCTCTCATGGTATCTGCGCCTCTTTCTTCCCGGGAAAAGAATGGTTAGATCCGGAGGTTCAATATGACTTGTGCGGAATAATTCTTCTAAGTTGGGTGGATTCAAATGTTGTCTTATCAAAGCTGTATTCAAAGGAATGCCTGCAGAAAATAATTTGTTGACAAAATCATGCATCTTTAAACTGCAAGAAAAACCAGAAATCAACACATCTCACACATGCTTAACTTTCAGAAACATTCTCTCTGTGAATATGAATATATTTTGTTTTCTTCTGTAAAACCAAATAGTAATGAAAAACAATGAAATAATGGACAGCAGTAATATTGTAATACACTAAATATAAACTCTGTGTTATAGCTCAAAAGAAACTAAAACAGTGAATCTCAAATCCAGTGAGGTCTTCAGGTATCATCCTGTTCTCACTGGATCCGAGGAATTATTGGAGATTATGAGAACAAAAGAAAAATCCAGCACTGCATTTGATCAAATCAGCTTAATTAACTGACATTAAATAGACAGTTAATAACGAATGTCTCAAGGCAATTAAGTAGCTTAATCCTAGACCGAAAACACCGCTATTAACTAGTTCCCTCTTATTCCACCAGTCTATCCCACCCTCAAAGGACTCGCTCTTCACAAGCAACACCTGTGCTACCACCAGTGGCGGCCTACTTCACACCCTACTGTCTCTCATTACACCTCTCCTCTTTGTCCTAACCTAAGAGTACTGTCTGCTTTCACGTCACATCCCCATCTTAGTGCTTGCGCCTCCCCACAAACTTCCTTCCCTCCACAGACATACACCAACGTGCAGTAGCTATGCAATACAACAAGGCTGCATAATGTGTTCTTTCATTGTGGCTGAAGAAGTCTGAATCAGCATGACTGTAGACTTAAGGACTAGTTCTCTATCTCGGAAAGGAGGTTGTACAATTTATCACCCAGTCAACCCATGGAGAAGACAAAGAGGGAAAATGAAAAGGGGGATTTTGATTTGTCTCATTTGATCCAAGGTCTCCTGGAGTCCGGGCTCATTGGATATGAGGTTCAGAGCAAATTTCCATATAAAAAAACAAACTTTCACATTTTCATGTAACTTTAGAATACTAATGATATTTAATAGCTTTTGTTTTTAGGTCTGAAATAAATTTTCATGAAATCTGGAGATGGATGTTACAGAACATGAAACTAAAAACTGTCTCTAGATCTCCCAGTGGAGCTAGTTATTTAGATGAGAGCACTGACAGCAGATCTCACTTCTGCTTTCTTCATCTGCCTCATGTCTCGTTCTAAGTCCTCAGCATCCTCATTAGTTTAAAAAAAAAATCCACAACACTACCAGCGATATCTGATTCAACTTCATCATTTTGCTAATCCTCACTGTTAAATTCACTCTCTTGAATTGACAGCATTTGATTCATCTCAAAGATCTCTTAATTGCTGTTCAAGCCAGTAAAAAGCCATGTCAACCTGAAGAGCTCTGCAACTTTTGATCTGGAAATGCTAGAGAGCTTTTCTTTTCCTTTAAAAGAAGTTCATCAAATTTTAGCTATTAACAAAAAGGACAGAAGCCACACTATCAATGCCATTGTCTCGCAATATCCAAATTACCATAGTTATCCATATGAGGATATTTCTTGGCGTCTTATGCAGGATCTGGTGGAAAACTTGGCGACACATCAAGACACGTAAGTCTATAATGGGTTAACAACTGACCTCTCCCATCCATATTTGTAACCCACAGAAACTGAATTAGAATTGTAAGTAACTGACAACAAACCTGTTGCCCATTCAGGAATCCTCTTCTTTGGCGCTTCATCGTCATCAGTGGAATCATCTGAACCTTTATCTTCAATGTCATAGTTATCCGGGTTTTTCATTTTAGCGTTGTAATTTTTCACTTTCACTGGGGTTATGTCATAGCTGTTAAAAAATATAATAGTGTCGGTGAATTATTTTCTTTTTTGTTAACTGTCAAATATAATAGTCAAGATCATAAAGGTAATATCATTTCGGAACATCTAATTCTAACTGAACAGAATCAAAAAAAAAACCTGAATTTTTCTTCTTTTCCATTCAAATAATTTTTTTCCTATTCAAACTCTTATATCATTCATTTGTTTAACTAAACCAAAAATAGATGCAGATGTAAAGTGTCAAAATTTAATCTTCTACAAAATGATAATGATGGAGGATGAAGTTGGTGTTATTAAAATGAACATGGCAGATACTTAAGTAGCATTATTCAAGCATTTTGACAGGATTCTTGTTCACTGTAACATGAAAACTTGCTAAAAGTTAACATAAGAAATTACATGGATTAGGAAAATAGCAGCCTCACAACAATAATTGTAATGTGTTTACAGCTTCATAAATGAATTATTAATAAAGCAATTTACAGAATATTTTATGCTTGAGAAAAAAAAAAAAAAAGATATCAATTTTTCATGTAGAAATTGTTTACTGGCATTTTTCTTTGCCCCTATAAGTTAATATCATATTTATATTTTTTTCTTGCATCAGCTATAACAAATTTACTTCTGTCCAATGATATGATATATCACAATTACCCCAAGAGAAATCTGTTAAGACTACATATTGGAAGATGTTGACTATATTTCTGTAATTCACAGCTTAAAGACACTTTTTGTTACAGAATGAATAATTAATAGCTGTTTTACCTTCCAAATCTTGTTTGTCCTTGATAAGCTAGCTAGTTAACATTTTAACACAATCTGCTTCTTTTCTGTTAGCCCTCTCCTGCTGCTGTCAACTCGAGCCTACCTGTTGCTCTTGCTGGCAGTCTGTAAGGTATTGACGGTTGATGTGGTGGTGGTGGTGATGACTGTGGTGGTGCTCTGTTTGTTGATGCTGCTGTTGTGTTTGTTGATCAACTGTTTCAGTTCATTTTGCTGTGCCTCCTGCTGCTGATGTCGCAATGCTTCTTGTTCCTGGCGCTTTAGTCGCTCTTTTTCCTGAGGAATGGACAATACATCCGTGCCATTTTGTACTTCAAGTAATATGTGCACATCACTCCTAAATGGAGAACTAAACACAAACTATTATAACCCCTGGAGATGTGCTACCTGATAACTGTTGGCTCATTATCATTGATTTTTACATATATCTGCTGAAAAGACAGAGAACATATCTAGGTCAGTAACTCAATCACTTTTACAAAGATAAAAACTCAGCTGCTCAACAAATTATTCAACAGTCAATGAGCCATTTGTTCCATTGTAATTTTTGATGACATCACATCATTCACATAAAAAAAAAAAAACAACAAGAAGAAAAAGTTCAAATCCTTCTATCTCAATTTTAAAGGAGTTGTGCAACGTCACAGACAGCCTATGCTATTTGTTGTAAAATAATAAACTTCTAGTAGTCAAAAACATGTTAGCAGTGTTATTTTTTCAAAAATATTACCGTTAATGTGTTTATTTTACAAAATAAGACAGCTTGCGTATCTGCGTTTCTTTCGCCTGGCTCTCTATATACGCCATTCACGTATGACGTCATATATGTTTCCGCGCATCTCTGTACTACGAGGCTGCGCGTCTCGCGGCCGACTAGTAAAGCCTTATCAATTTGAGCCTCAGGGTGTTTGTTTTCGGAGTGACACAGTGCAGGCCCACATCAGACCACCTTGTTGACCAGTGTCTCTCTTTTATCCCTTCCTAACTCCACCCTTTCATATATGACATTTGCAGTGAGCCAGTGGTAGGAGAAAGGGTTGTACTCATAGATCTAAAGACATCAATTTCATATTATGGGTGTAATTTTATCACCCCTCGTCACTCAGACTATTTCCATTACAGACGTGTTCATAACCCAAATATAACTGCTTGGACCAAACCACTTCAGATAAGGATGTATTTACGTTTTTGATATAGAATCTCCGTGTAAAATGCAAGCTATCATCCCTCTATGGGCAGATCATGGACAGATCATTGTTATTAGATCAGACCGGATGACGTTGACGGGGTAGCAGTGACTACAAAGAAACACATGTATTTATATATAAGTGATCTAATGGAAGCATACAGTGAGAGCAAAAGAAAGCTATCTGATATATAAACTAATAGATATTTCGGCTACTTTGGCTTTCATTCATAGTAATTACGCTCACTTCTGCTCTCAATAACTTGGTCATTGTTCAGTGCCTAACTTATTGAGTGGGTCAAGTGGTCAGGGGAGTCTGCCTTTAATATTCAATATGGTGTAAACAAAGAGACTACATCTATTTGATATTCTTCTCTTGATCATCGTTTCTTTTGATTGTAGTTTCAGAGCACTTGAGAGGACTTGAGTGGGCCATGTTCTTCTCTTCTGTTCAAGAGGATTTCATCTTTGAGCTTGGAATTTCTCATTGTTTTATTAGGTAAAGTGTCCTTTACCTTTTGAAGGAGTGTCTATTGAGCTGCGCATACTTATTATGATGATAATATCAAACTGGAGCGATAAACCCCAAGTTCAAGTGACATGGTAAGAAATATCACAGCGCAATGAGGAGCCCCTAAAAACGTCTGACTATCCTGCAACCGATAGTTCTCAGCCACACAATACACCGTTGTTTACATACTGAATAGGTCCACTCAAGCGTTCCGTATGTGTGCCGTCCGGAAACAGATGACTTCACGCCCGGTTTACGGTCAGTTATGGAAAACCGAGCAGACCGAACTATCTGGTCTCTTTAATTGTTAAAATCTCAAATTTAAGAAGCCATCAGTTTCTGATTTGTATGTCAGTGGGTTTGCAATAACCGTAACATTTCATCTGAGGCAAAAACAAAAAGAAACTTGACACAACAAAATGTTGCACTACCCCTTTAAGATAATTTAATTGGTCTACAGATTAGGATGGACCAATGTGCATTGAAGAAAAAAAAAAAAAAAAGGAGGGGGGGAGATAATGAGGGAGCACACAGTAAAAAAAGAAACAAGGAAAAGAAAACAAATGAAAATCCTTCTAATATTGTTGATTGTCTCTCCAGCATAGAACAGAATGCACATTAGGGAAACACTAAAAAAAAAAGTGATAGTTTCAAAATGAATGACAGATGTGTTTTTGAATAGCAAGCGAACTTACCAAAGCCTTTAATTTATCCAATTCTTCTTTCAGTTTCCTCTCCTTTTCCTCCTTCTTCTCTCTTTCTTGTCTTTCTCTCTCAGCTCTCTCTAATGCTATTTGCTTCTCCCTGGATGAATGAAAAAAAATAAAATCTGAATCATCTATACGGGTGTAATGACAGCCCTTGCTTATCAAAGGGAAAATTTGTCACACAACAAAGTACTTCAAGTGCTTATTTTCATATCCATTTGTCACCATCTCCAAGCAAAAATCAAGAGTGACAAGATTTTCATTTTTTGGGCAAACTTCATCAGACAATGGTCTAAAAAAATTCTGCACTTTGTCATACATTTCTTTTTTATTGATAATGTTGCCTATGTACCTATGAGTGTGAATTATCTTACATGTGTCTTATCAACTATGATTGGAATTTTTTTTTTTTTCTGAGGATAGATTAAGTTTATCTTAGCTTAACATAACAGTCTACCACAAAAAACTGAAACACACTAATCTCAGGGCTGCCAGTGCAAAACTGAGCCAATCCCTGAACTTAGTCAGCGGACATACAAAATAATACATATAACTCTCATTTCATCCCACACAAGACCTAATCACATACAAAAGCAAACTGAATGTTTTGCCACACTGGAAAACTATACAAGAATTTCTAGAACATTATAGTGCTACTGACCTTAAGAAAATCTGCCAAATCAATCAGTCACAATCCATTGGATGTAATCTAGTTAACATAAAATACTGATCAATATCTCGGATATACTATTGATCTTGGCGATACTATCCCCAATCCTCACTTTGTGACCAAGACCAGGCACGCTCACCTTCTCAGCCA
The DNA here is from genome assembly GCA_039654565.1 of Peronia peronii. Classification (NCBI taxonomy): domain Eukaryota; kingdom Metazoa; phylum Mollusca; class Gastropoda; order Systellommatophora; family Onchidiidae; genus Peronia; species Peronia peronii. Next base: position 5,820 of record JBCEWB010783997.1, on the reverse strand, counting down.
ACCATTTCCATTGTTCTGTCTTTTTCCAGTTCTTTCACTACAGCTTCTTCCTCTTTTTCCAAAATATGATATCTGCCTAAACTGGAAGCCATATCACTCAATTAATATCTAGATCTAGTTCTTTTCTTAATTATATCAATACTAATACGGTACTAATGTAAGTGATGAATAAGACTGACTGGCAGAATGGTAGTCCCACAGGTGCACTTAAAACAGTACAACTAGCATAGTCTAGTAGGATAGTGACTAGTGACAATATAAATCCAGTTTATGTTGAAGCACCAAAGCATTCAAATGACAACATTGACCGGCGACACTGAGATAGCTAGATGTTGAGACATTAGAGCTACACCTTCGGTCTCAAACACCAGAACTTGCTCCTCCCCCTCACCCCCCACAGAACAATCAGGAGAGGCATTCTTTAAAACAGTTTTTTTTTAAACATTCTTAAGTCTAATTACTAATGATACTTACACCAATCTTCCTCTCCTTTCCATCCACTGGATAGGCTACAAGGTGAGATTCAAAACGGATGTGGAGGTTTTTGGGTCTGGCTGCCAGGCTTACATTTCTCTTACATGCTAATGAATAACTTAATATCACATGGTGCTTCTATTTCATTAGTCATTTCCACCTGGGTCAGCTCATCTGGCAATATATGCACAAAACCCCTGCTCTGCAATTATGTATCTGTATTGGATCCTTGTTAGTAGGGAACATTATTCTAAATGCATTAGTCCACCAACAATCCCGACCAAGGAACCCCCGATAGTGGGGAATCCCTGATTTTTGTGGATCCCCCTGAACTCTGACAGCCCTGTAATCTCGAGTTCATGGAAACTGAACGTTGTTATTGGCCCTCTTTAAATTCTTATGTTTTCTTTGTATTATTAACACACATTTCTCTAACTTTCAACACAGACTTCTCAAACGATTGCATCATATCATCTACTGGATCTCAAAGCAGCAGAATGTCTGACTAGACTCATTTTTTGTTAGGCCTTGCTTGTCCCAGACTGATGGTAAGAAGGGAAAGGCATGCAGGAGTGGTAGGGGCAGACAGTGTATAGTGTAGGTCTAAATACAAGCCTCAAGGGGAGGGAGTAGTATGGTAATTAAGCAGGGTAGTGGTCCAGGCCACACATGCTGTCTGTATTGCAAGGACAAAGCACAGCCTACATGACTCATGCACACACAGCAACATGGCAGGCAACTGCTGTCCGAAAGATAATGAATGATGTCATGTAGATGAACTAGGGGGTGCTGCTTCTTAGAATATTGCAAGGATCGGACCACATTAATGTCATCAGAGTTATGTCCCCTTAGCAGTCCTTCTATTCCTGTGTAAGAAAGGATGTCACGGAAATCTTGAAATATGGAAATCTCAAATACACCTTTCGATCCCTGAGAAATTTGAGTTTTCAGTGCTGGACGGTGTAAATGCTACAAAGTCCAATTCAAGAAAGCATTGCCCAAATAAGAAAAGGATATACAAGGTTGTCTAACTCACTCAATACCAGCTATATTTAGTACTGCTGTAGCCTGTGTACCAGCCACTGCAAGGACATTTTCAAAAAATCACTGTTCTTTTGCTGTTAGTCATTTTTTAGATGCATGAAATTTGGAGTGTTGTTTCAGAATATAATAAAGAGTATGTGAAAATGAAGAGAATTGAGTTATCTTGTGTTGATTGTGGTTTACTGATTTTTGAAAGTTTGGGTCAAAATTGTGGAAAAATCAGTAACTACATCAGATCACAAAAATTCAGAAAAAAAAAGTCATAGAAGAAATGACATTAAAATTAGCCAAGATTAGTATTATTTTCACTCACCAACAAATGACAAGAAGTTTGAATGACTGAGAACATGGGATAAGAAAATTAGAGCCAGAACTGTTCTTTTATGTGGTAGTCAAGAAAACATTGTCCCATACAAAGAGGCACTTGGCAGTCTGGACACCAGAAGTGGGTCTCCACTCTCTTTCTGACCACTGGGATTTTTTTCTCACTAAAATACTACATATGAAAGCCCATCCAATTATTGATAGAAAGAATCACAGGAAAGCGAAATCGGAAGAGTACGAGCCGGGCGACATGTAGTCGATGTCGTAAAATCAACATTGCCCGGCTTGTACTCTTCCGATTTCGCTTTCTTGTGATTCTTTCTATTGGTGATTGGATGAGCTTTCACATAGGGCCACCGTTACCGCGGTGGTATTTTAGTGAGAGAAAACAATCCAAACTAAAAAACCACAGGGCCTGCGGTAGCGGTAGTGAGCCGTGAAAGCATTTTCACCCGCAACAGGTGCGTAGCAGTACTAAGTGAGTTAATTTATAAATACTTCACTTTTAAAAACAATGTCAACAGAGCTCCAGAAAACACTTCCGGACACTTACCTTTCAATCTTCACTCGCTCTCGTTCTCTTTCCTTTTCCTCCTCCAACTGTTTCAGTCTGGCCTTTTCTTCCAAGCGTTTCTGCTCAAGTTCAGCAAGTCTTTCTTCCTGTTTCCTCTTTTCTTCTGCAATCTGTCTTTTCCTTTCGGCTTCTTCAAATTCTTTCTTTCTTTGCATGAACTCTTCCTGCATTCTGGTTTCCTCTTCCTTCAATAAATAATTATGATAAACTAGTTAAAAAAACAAAAACAAAACTGAAACACTGCATGCAACAACAGCCATTTCAAATTCCTCCTTAAAAGTAACTGCCCTAGATGATGTGTGGAGTGCGACCCATGAAAATCTGACACAACAGGGATATCATACCATAGATAAAAAACTTAAACACACAGTAAGAATACTTTATCCAGATGAAGTTTTGCTTTCTTTATTCCAGGGTTCAACAACCTCTTCTCTTTTTTCTTAAAAGGCAGGTTTTTGAAAAGATGTTGATTGTTCAAATTTTAAGGAATTCTAGATTATGCTCAGGAAAAATAGTAAACAAAAATGTGGAAATAAATTCTTCAAAAATTTAGTCACTGATGGATTCTTAATGACCAAAGATAATGGATCTTCTCAGACTCTAACTTTCAAAGATGCTTCATAAAAAGCATCAAACTGTTTTCACAAAAAAGTCAGAACATTTTACCCCCCCCCCCCCCCCCCCTTTATCATGATGGTCTGGCGCTATCTGGTTACATAAGACTAAGAGTAAGACACTTTAAAAAAAAAGTCTATGGTTTTTATGTCAGAAGCTTCTATTGTTTTGATCGAAGTTTACAAGTTTTCATGAGATCGGGCGATGGGACTACAAAATTATACAACTTGTGAAAATTCCAAGAACTAAAAAGATCCCACAGGCAGTGCTGTCATCATAATCATCCAGCGTAACTAGACTAGATCTAGATCTGTTTTCTAGATCTAGATCGTGAACAGTTGCCCTCTTACACTAGTCTTTCTCAGATCATGGGCACATTACTTGTTGTTGTCAGTACTCTGATTTTCCATCAACAATGCTCATACGACCACTCAACTGCATGTTGTCGGGTGTGAGGAAGTAAGAGCTTCAAACTTCCATCTCGATCTTCAAACAGCTGATGAACAACACTCCGGCTATTGTCCGCAATATGAGGATAACTCTTTCGTACTTCCAGCTTCACTGTCATAGTGTGGAATTTGTATCCCATATTATTATAGAACCACATTGCCTTGTTGATTCAGTAAAAGTCGGCAGTTGGTCGGCCAAAGGTACGAAAGTCGACGATGACCAAAAAGTCGGAATTCCGACTAAAGCCAAAGTTTGACATCCCTGAAGCATTCATCACTCTCCTACCATTTGCTGACATAATGCCGCACTGTAATTTTGCTGCAATAAAATAATTTTCTGTTCTATAGGTACTATTAACCACAAAGATTTCATAGATGTAAGTAGTCATTAAGTGGTACTGGAACTGGATCCTTATTTAAAGAAAATTAGCTTTAAACTAGAACTACTTGTATTTTGTCAAAAAATATATTTTTTTAAAAAAAAATCAGGATATTTTTCTCAAAGTGAAAAATCAGATGATGTCCTGACCAGTATAACAATACCTAGTTGACGACTTTGTTGTTCACATGCTATACAAACCTGCTCTAGAATTTTCCTTAGACGTTCTTCTTCCTCTTGTTTTCTTCGTGCATCAGCTTCCATCTGTTTCTTTAATCTGAAATCAGATCATAAAAAAAAAATGAGTACAGTACCTGAGATATCGTCGCCTCAGAGTTATATTGTCCTGACTACAACATAAAACCGTCGCAGTTAGGACAATTTAATTCTGAGGAACGATATGTACAGCAAGATCACCACAGAAAGTCCATCATAACTTTCTTTAAAAAAAGACAAAAAACAGCACACTCAAAAAGTATTCAAAGTGATAATGTTGATCAACCTCCACACACATGCCTCCCAAAAAATAATAATAAAAAAAAATTTTTTTTGTTAAAATCTGGTTGCGCTTCAGTCACTCATGGCATCTATTTACCTAGATCATTTTCACTCCTTTATAATATCTTTTTCTGCCCACAGCAGGTGGTAACTAACAGCCCTGAACACTCATAACCTCTGACAGGTTAAACTCATTCTGTCCGGACTGACGACTCAACTGTTGATTTTTTTCTGCCATGTCTTCCGGACTGACATCTCAGTCATCAATTATATTTGACATATATTTTACCCCACCACCATTTCAATCAAGATTTTATAGCATAATTGTATAAAATGTCTATATGCTGAACAATTTTCTTTCCATTTTATGGCATTCGGCGTCATTTTTGACTGTTCAAAGTTTGTGAAACCCTCCCCCTCCATTTTTTTTTTTGGTTTGGAGGCGCTATTCCGCACCTGAAACTCGGCTGCTAGTTGACCGTACAACATTCTGCACCTGAAACTCAGGTGCCAGTTGACCATACAGCGTTCTGCACCCGAAACTCGGGTGAACTCGGGTAGTGATTGTAAAGACTTTATTATGCACCCATGTTTCAGATGCTAAATCTAGTTAATTGTAGAGTTTCAGTCTAGTTGATTTATAGAAAATTCTGCATTTAATTTAGGGGCTAAATCTGGTTGATTGTAGAGAATAATGTACTGTACCCGAGACTTGGTTGTTAGGCGATTGGCCGAATGTAGAGAATGATCCACTTAATTAATTACTCATGTAAATTTAAGTTACCAAAAGAGAACTGCCTATCAAAAAGTTGAGTAGTGGAAATCGGTAAGGGGTTATATTGCATTTTTTAAAAAGAAAAGCCGAAAGGTAGGGTTTATAGAATTAGAAAGGCGCTCGTCTTTGATGGTTGATATTGCTTTGAAGACATTAATCATGCTTTAAAATCCCTTTGGGATACAGATCTGCATTCTCCCCAAAAAGTGCAATACCAATAGGTCTATGATTCAATCCTAGCCTATGCCTATAAGGCTTTTGCTTTATTGTACTGGCACCGCAGGAATTGTGTCAAAATGTTCAGTTTTGTGTCCCTCCCGTCCCCCGGCTACTTTTTAAAAAGAAATAATGATTTTATAACTAAAACTAACATATCGGGGGAAAATAGCACAAAATAAACTTCTCTTGCCTCCCTCCCCCCCCTCCCCCCTTCTTGTTTTCTGTTTGAAAGAATTCTTATTGCCATGAGAAGTGTGGTTTTGTTTGTTTGGGCTCGCTTATGTTAAATAGCGGCCAAACTGAATTTTGATCTATAATAATTCTAAGCATGGAGACAAGTTTTTGCTAGACAGAAATGTTAAACTAGTGCTGAAACAGTAAGTGATCACCTGTGACAGTACATGAACTGACATCGATTCACACAGTGGTCATTTGCAATATAAAGTAGCCTACAAGTATACGACTATGA
>JBCEWB010783887.1:0-16491 GCA_039654565.1 Peronia peronii | reverse complement strand
GTGTGTGGGTGTGTGTGTGTGTGGGTGTGTGTGTGTGTGTGTGTGTGTGTGTGTGTGTGTGTTTGAGCAACGGGAAAGACGTGTGATGAATGCCTACCTTTTTTTTTTTAAGAGTAAGTTTTTTTTTCACAGAAGTTTGCTTAAAGAAAGGGATGTCACACAAGAATCTCATAGACGCACGGAAGAATGAAAAGGCGAATTACGCTTGACTGAAAAAGCATCTTTAAAAGCCATCAGAGATATTATTTAAGGAGAGACACATTTCCGTAACAATTCATGACAACCTGTCAGGAACTGCTGGAGATTGAGAGACAGAGAGAGGGAGTCAGAGAGAGAGAGACTGTGGATGGAAGGAGAGAAGGAAAGAAAGATACATTTAAAGAGAGAGAAGAGAGAGAGAGAGAGAAGGGGGATACGAAGAACAAACAAGATTTTGAGAGTGAAGAGGTTAGGAAAAATAAAGATGGGCAGAAAAAAAAAAAACGGAGAGAGACAACGTGAGTTGAGTAATAAGAGGGAAGATGGACGTTTTAAAGAGAGGCGCTGGAAGAAATCTTAGAGAAGTGCAAAATTGATGCATAGAGATGACAGGTTGAAGAGCATGAAAATTGCATTGTACTAATACTGAAATCAAGATAAAGTAAAGTTGTGGTACTTGGGTGGGAAGTGGGTAAGAGGGTGGTGAGGGGATAAGATTCTAATCTTAAGTTAAAATACACCCGTTTCCACACACATACATCTCTTCCATTCTTTTCTTACATTCTCTCTTTCTGTCTGTCTTTCTTTCTTCCTTTTTTAAAGATCAGAAGTTTCGAACGCAGGAGAAAAATGTTCTCTTACCGACGGCTCATCCATCAACGTAATTCATGCACCTCGACCGTAGCTCTCACTAACTCTTGGGAATATCCGGCCTCCCGGGAATGGCTGTTTAACTTCCTTAGAGAAGGAGAGCAGGGAGTGACTGGCATAGATGACTTTGTAAGAATTTCCTCCACATCTGAGATGCGGTACCACGAGATAATTTAATAAGTACGCCTATAAAAATAATGAGAAAGAAACAAAAATAACAAAATGGAACTTGACAACGAAAGGCAAAACAAAACCAAAATGCTAAACAGAATTCGGAGAGAGGAGAACCAAAAAGGGCGGGGTTAAAGGGGAAGGGAGGGACTTGAATATATTACAGAATATTGCGCAAAATCTTGGCTATTTCTAAACTTCTTTATCGCAATCGCGCAGACTTTTTTTCATTATGTTTTTTGATGAGATATAAAGAAAAGAAGACTACCTAGCTTAAGATAGGTAAAACTCCATTTATCATGATGACATGTCTTTTTAATCTCAAAATCTATCCTGGAAAAAATGCAGCCGTGCCCAGAATAGTCCAGAGAGACATCTAAATTAGATGGTTTATGAGTGATCTGGAACAGCAGTAGCGATGTTAGTGTTCGGATGCAGCTGTTGGCTCAGTAGTTTAATGCGATGAACTGATTCTCTTCAGACGTCTGTTGTTTTTTATCTTACAGACGGAAAATTGGTACATGTAGTAGCTTTTAAATAATGGTAGATAGGCATGCTAGAAGAGTCAGTGAACTGCTGATAGCTGTGAAGATGAAAAACAACAACAATGATAAATGATATAAGTATCAGTTAAATCGCAAGCGTTTAAGATAGACAACAATATTCTCTAATGGGTGATGGTTATTAACATACTTTTCGCTCCTATTTCTCTAGATTTTTTCTTCTTTTCCTGTTTTCCCCTCTTTTTTTTTCTTTAGATCTCCTTTCCGTCATGGTCATATTTATATTAGAAACATAATGAATGGGGGTATCCGGTAATCAGTAGTATCAGCTTCCTTACTATTCTTCTCCAGTCCTCTGATAAACTATGGAGAAGAACTGATATTTCGTGGGTTGCTGAGGTAGATTTAAACATTTATGAAAGGATTAGATGGTATAAATGGTACTAAATGCGATTAATGGTATCAAAGATAAGGTGGAATAACAACAGTGACAATCAAAAATTAGAGTATTAGTATTTATATGAATAATCGCCGAAGCACTGATTGAGATAGAAATATTAATGATATTAGTACCTATGCTTATAGCTTCAATTTTTTAAAGTAGTACTTTGGGAGAAAGGTGCTGAAGATAGTGCTGATAATACTGTGCTAATGAGTTGTTTTGGGCCAGATCATGGTATCAGATCTGTTGGCACTTGACAACTGGTGAGGGATAATTGACCTCTCTGTCTCACTAATGAAACAATATTGATGAGATAGTGTTGTGGTAAGGGGATAGTATTGTGGTAAGGGCTACAAGCATTCTTGGCTGTCTCAGTAACATAGCTAACTTCTGTTGCTGTCAAAAATGTCGTCGCTGCTCTTGTAAATACGCCAGCTCTGTAGTCACTGATCATATTTTAGCAGCCTCTGCGACTGGCACGTCATTTATTTTTGAACTTCTACGTAAGAGTTTTCCGGCTATAACACCTGGTCTTGGGGTTCGCCCCCTCCCCCCCTCCCCCCGCCGCTCTCTCTTTCTTTCTAGCTCTCAACCAAATTATTTTGATGAACTAGAGGATCCTTTGATCTTCATATATCTCTCTCTCTCTCTCACCTTTTGGCTAATAACATCACAGGATTGATAGTGCTCTGTGTACGCAAAGTTGGCACATTCATGTTTACATCTCCAGCAGAGACGTTATATTGGCAAGAGCTAAACTATTAGGAAATATTAGAGATACCATTACTGAGTCACAGTTTCTTATCTCTGATGTCATTATGTACTACAGTGCTATATCCTAATTCAGAACAAAAATCTCACCGTCTAGGTATCAATATCACCCATAATGATACATAGATTTGTGTTAGATATACAGCACATCACATCTCTTTGTTCGTGGGAGAAAATGACGGAAAGAGAGACAACAGAGAGATTAAAAACGTGGTAAAAAAAAAAGACAGAACAAAGAAGGAAAGAGAGAAACAAAGAAAAACAGAGACAGTCAAATAGATAAAAAGACAGCAATTAAAAGAGAAAAAAAAGAAGAGAATTAAAAGGAAAAGAAATGAAAGAAAGAAAAAGCAAGAAAGACGGAAAGAGCTAAAGACCAAAAAAAAAAAAAGAAAGAAAACGGCAATAGCGGACGCATTCATGGATGCGAATGCAGAGTTGAGTCCAGACATTATTTTAGTGTGTGTATAATCACGAAGGAACTTATGGGCGATAGAAACACACACACACATACACACACACAAAATAGCAAGTTACTTATCAACGATTTTCGGCTGGTATGAATGAAGACGTGAGCTTCACGTGCTCAGATTTATCCTAGCTCGCATGCTTCGGTATTCCACGCCGGAGCTCTTCCACTCGACCTATTTACTTAAGGGTATTATCGCCTTGCCCAGGACTGGTAAGTAAGAGAAACCAGAGGCAACTTAATCAGTCAATCAAAATACCGCGGGTGGGGATATCGGCCCAAACTACGGCGCAAATTGAATGATCCTAGTTATGATTCTTCACAGATTTCTGACCTCCACTGAGGTAAGGAACTCATAAGCCCAGCACAGGGTAAAGCCCTCACCAGACTGACTCGGAAAGATGAAAGGGCATGCTTGCCTGTCATGAATTGCACGTGTGGGCACGCAAAAAAACATACAAAAAGTAAAAGAAGACAAGAAATTGGGAGCCAGCGATTCAAACCAGAAAGTGAGCGCCACTGTCCCTAAGTAGTGCATGAATTCGCTTTTCAGCAGGTCTGGCATTTCATAACAAGTGATGAAAGCTCTCTCAGCTCTCCAGATCTCCAGCTATCCATGGTTATGAGATGTAGCATAGTTCTAATTCATGGGTTATGAAGCGTTTGCATAGCGGCGTCTCTCTAATGGAGAGAAGCGGAGCGAATACGCAGCCGCTCACGGCATGTTTGTTGCCTTGGGTGGGCGTTACGTAGCTGTACGAGCCTCCACCTGTCCTCTCGTAGATCTACTCATACTATTATTATCTCGGCTCTATCAGTAGTATCAGCGTCCTCTCTGTTCGTCTCTCTCCTATGGTAGATCTTGGTGAGAAACTGGCGATGATGGTGATAATGCTTGTTAAAGTGGTGGTGCTGATTATGGATGCTGATGACAATTGTGATAGTGGTATCGAGTTCGTGATGGAGTGATGGCAATATTGGTGGTAATGATGACTGGATTCTTTTGCACATACATAATGACTTCATTGTTCCTCTTCTCTCAATTTTTTTTTTTTTTTTGGGAATATGCCAGAAACAAGATTGTTATGCTTTCTGGTTATTTTTATGATGAATCCGATTATAATTTACCTGTGGCTTGTTCGTTTATTTGAAACCTCAGACCTTCCCTCCCACGTTGATACATTTTATTTTCATCAGTCTTTCAATTTCAAAAGCCATGTAAGCTATAAGAGAATATTTCAGGGAACACGCCAATACCAACAAAAGACCTGATTGGGCATTTGATATTTGATCACACTGGAATCAAACAAACATAGATTTAACAGTAATCCTCTTTGTCTGATTTCTCTGCTTACAGAACACAAGATGTATTAGCAGAATTATCCAGCCCAGTTTTGGAGACTCCTCCAAATGGCTATTGAGGTCTCTACCACAATAAAGTCAGTCGCCTAAGGCCCCGGGTTCTACTCTTCCGAGCTGAGATTTTGATTTGGGGAAGTAATCAGGTTAAATATCGGGCTCAGTGGAAGGGAAACCTCCCCAGGACCTGACTCTATGGCTGCCTCCGGCTTGCAGATCTTGGACTAATGTACACGTCGCGTGCAGATGTTTCATGATTGCAATTTTTACAATTTGATCAAGACTGCATACTCGAGCTAATCAAATTTTCTTGGAAAGCTAAAACTAGAAATACAAACGACTAAAATGATCGCCAGTTTCAAATTGCAAGATTCCTCCCTCGTTCCGTCCACCTACACAATTTCCGAATTACTTAAGAGAATACTCTGATCATCAGTCACTCCAATAGGCTTAATACTAACAAAATGTCTCCCTACCAATGTTATTTCTATCACTTTACTCCTAAAATTCTCATATGAAATTGCTGGAGTATCATTGGTTCTACCATGTTTAATTCTTGTGCATATCTATATGGCACTATGAAACAAATACTTTATCACCATATTGTATGTGAAATTTAAGTATCGTAAGTCTTTGAGCTGATCAGCATCTTGGCAGTTCTAGAGTTAACGCAAAGTTAGAGGCCAGTTCCAAGTCATAATTAACTCTACAGTGCAAAGGTCGAGGACTGTCCGTTTAACTACTAACTCGTGTAATTCGAGGTAGATGCCACTTTCAAATGGCAACTCCTGGCGTTCCTCAGTCAGCCCGGAAGTGGCGCTCAGTGTAATTGTTAGCTTACCGGTGGCCTCCAGGCTGATGTGAGGTTGGTAGGAAGAGGAAAGTTTCTGTTCTGCTTTCTTTGTTCTCTGTGGAACAATTGAAATGTCTCGATATTAGATGATGAGACCGAAAAAAAAAAAAAAAAAACGTCGAGCACTGGAATTCCAGGGAAACTTGTGATGTGTCACCGCTCTCTAGCCATAAACTTCCTATATACGCTTTAATATCTATAGCACAGCATGATTGGACGTTACTTCCTTGTCGCTGTCATTATTCATTTGTCATTAGTGTATCTGTCTGTGGACACATTTCCCTCTGAGAAACGTTTGAATATGAGAAATGAAATAAAATGAATGTAGAATAATACCAGTTTGTCAAGTGTGGTTAAATTTTGATGAGAAAGGTCAAATTACTTAGATGATTAGGAATCTCATTACATTTCAAAAGCCGTCACATGACAAGGACACCTGAGATCTGAATTCTCACACAGCGAACATTAACGAGTTTCTGTTGGGCCCAGATATTTCTGTTTCCTTGATCTTTGTACATGTTTTGAAGCTGAGAGATGTTTTCTGTTTCTAATGGCCTTTCTTTTTCACTGAATCAATAACTTCTTGCCCGTCCACATTATGTCACAACCTGTAGGACATCTCAAACTCACACTGAGTTTTACGTTATGGGAATGGATTGAACAAAATACATTGCAATGTTAGCCCCTTCTGGGATCTCATCCTTCCTCTCTGATCCTCAATCATTTTTCGTCTCTTTTGAGTCTTCTTCCTTGATCTGTCGGTCTGTCTATCTGTCTGTCTGTCTGTTTGTCTGTCTGTCGCTCTCGGTAATTTCTGAATGAGCAACAAACATACGTTTTACGTCTTTCAACCCTCTGGAGGCGGTTATCTCGTGCAACAAACATATTACAATAATGTATTATTCTGATCTCTTCTCTGATTGCTATAAATTATTCATTTCTCACTCATCCTTTCCTCCTAAACAAAAATTCTCAATTCTTTCTTTTTATTTTATTTTATTATGTTTGCTTTAAAGTGTTTTCTTACAACAGGATTCTCAACTCCAAATTGAAAAAAAATATTCTCCTGCTATTGATAATCACGTATTTTGTATTTTCTATCATCTTCCACCTTCTCGATCTCTTCAATATTCTCTAGTTTTCATGGCACAAAATGTGGTCCTTGTTTCTTTCTCTCTCCCTCCCTCGCTTTGTGAGAATACCTTGTTCGCTCTCTCCTTCTCTCTCTCTCCCCCTTCCCTCTTTCTCCTATCTCTTTCCTTTGTTCTGTTTGTCCATCTTTTTTTTTTCCTGCACTGTCGTTTTTTCCTTCTTCCTCATTCTTATTATTTCCACCTTTATTTTTCAATGAGTTCTCTCGATACCGATTCATCCCCTTCCTCTCATTCAGACGTTGTTTTTGCTGCTTCCTCCCAATAATTGTGCATTATTTGAACCTCATGATCAGCCGTTTTTTGTTGTTGTTGTTGTTGTTGTTGTTGTTGTTTTTTGTTCATCAATTAATTGTTGTTTTGTTTGTTTGTTTGTTTGTTTTTGTTTTGTTTTTCGTTTTTTTTTCTTTTTTTTTTTTGGTGTTTTTTTTTTTCGATCGTCTATTCACTCTGCAGGTGGGCTGCTCTGAAGGTAAAAACGGGAAGAAGAACAGGTAAACCCCACATAGACACTCAGATTCTCAGGTTTTACTTTGGCTTCCTATGCGGCTGTAAAGCATGTTTTTATGTGGAAATTAACACATGCAAGGCTTTCAAATCTTTTTGTTGAAAAGTAAATGGCCCTGAGGGAAAAAAATACTGTCAAGTAAACGATCAAAGAGGGAGATCGTCTTCTTCGAAACAAGGCAATGAAAATTGTGCAGCCATATCGATGTTTTCAGGCGTATACCAATAAAATAATCTTTGATCAATGACAAAGTCTGGTAGCAGTTGGCAATATTAATTTACTTGAATCAGAAAGGGTGAACATATTTTTTGAAAACTATCGCTTCTTTTTCCTAAATACTTTTTCTTTTTTTTGAACTGTCAATCACTGTCATTGTAAAGCGTTATCCCAAAGACCGGTGAGTTTCATATGTATATTCACAACACTTTGATCTTAAAACTGCGAACCAATTGAGAAATATAATCTTTTTTTCAAGTTCACTACAGCTATGGATAACATTGACATTCTGGGAGAGTCTTTCCACAGATAAATGACAGGTGGGATATTCAATATAAAGTTTATTCCAGGTATTCATATCTAATATGGCTTTTGATGTTTGATCTTATAATTCAAGACCTGAGATTTGCTCTCAAAGAATGGATTAGCCAGTATGTGGATAATCCCGTATCTAAATATGTAGAAACATGAACAACTTGAACGTGTAGTCTTAATTTAATTGATGCTGAAATTAATATCACGCATCATACCTCGTATTTAAATTAATGCATTGTATATAAAAGATGTTTGTTGCTTGTTTGTATTGTGTGATATAATATGTGCTTGCCGCCCCTATGGGCAAATAAATATTACTTTTACAACCCTGATTCATCTTTAACTATAGTTTTAGACATGGGATAATGACAGATTTATGTACTTTAGTTTTAGACATGGGATAATGACAGATTTATGTACCCCAGGCAGCCACAATCAGACATAATGATAGTTTCCAGTTTTCCCCCATTGATACCTCTGGGGCTTGGTGAAAGATGATACGATAACAGTTATCCTGTGGTGACAAATGGTGTCCCTAATGTGCATAAACAGCTGGGAATATTTCATCTTTTCATTTATTTTGCTTTCTTTTTTGTTTAGTTATTTTTTTAAACTATTATTTCTAGACAGAAAAAAAAATTGTGCCAAAATATTCATACTATTTTCTAAAAATATCAATAGCTCTATCGGAGGAATCACTCATTTACACAGAGACATGCAGGGTGGATTTGTGGAGTCCAAGATATACACTACAGCTGAGCAGGAGAAAAGGAGAGAGAGGAGGGATGGGGGCCAAGGCGTTTTTTCTTTAGTTATACGACACTCGGCCTCTCGCTTACACAGAAATGTACAGTACGTTTTATTAGTGGCATCACATATAAATGTGATCAAAATACATATAATTTAAAAAAATACTCAAATGACTCTTTTCGAGAGCGTTTTTTTTTTTTTTTTAAAGGAAAAGTTGGATGTCAGCACCCTCAGAGTCTGTTAATGTAAGGGACGGGAGTAATATCTATCATTCTCCCGGATGAGTCCCAATCTTGTATGGCGTGTTTACTTTTAGTTTTTCTGACTATATACCGGTTAGGAGCTGAAACTTTAAATGACATGTATGTGTTTTTCCACAATTCCACACTTCATCTCTGAATCCTTGGCGAGAATGGAAATGTCAGGACGTACACGCTAAAACTTCTCAAGGTTCATTGAAACTTCCCAGTCCTAGTAATTTTTTTATCCACATGATAGACAATGTTACTCATGGACTTATGGAAGACTCTCAGCTTGTCTGCTGGAGATTTATAAAAAGCTCGGAGGCTTCCAGAGCCAGGAAATGATATAGACAAAACATCTTTGTCTTCACTTCGTCGCCTCTCGTTACATAGAAGGTTTTGATACACCAGAGTGAAATTATCATCCTCTGTGATACAGCCCTGGGTCTGACAAATCATGAGAGGAACAAACAATATATTTTAACATGCTATGGTATCGAAGATTTGAAAAATACATCTCATAGTAGATTGGTGTGTCCACAGACTGACGCATGTTGTGTCCAGTGGGATATCTGTAACAGAGAAAGCTAGAAAAATGTAATGCATTGTCTGTTTCTCTTGTCACTGTTATAATAAATAATAAAAACAAATTTCATCTGAATCTCAATGCACCTATTTCAAAAGAATGTATTACAAATTTAAGTAACATAGTTCTTACACAACTAATACTTATAGAAAACTTTATCCCATCTAAACTAACATATAGATCTATTTGTAACATTATTGCAGACTTTACACTCATTGCTAATACACACTGACCACAAACCATACTCCCCAATAATTTCTTGAAAAGGTTCCTACCTGAACATGATTTTAAAAAATGTGTTTTCTATCTTCGGATTACGCTATGCTCATAGATTTAGAGAGATCTGGCTATGACTTAGGACAAAAAAAGAAAAGAAACAGAAGCACAAATGATATCATAAAGAATTATGAGGACGCTCTTGGGATGGAACAACACTCACAGTATTGAAATGATTTTAAAAAGCCGTTGATACGGCACAGAAGACATAAGAAAAAAAAATATGATGACGAAGATGGATCAAAAAAAAAAAAAAAAACGATGGTGGGAAAATGAAGGAAGAGGAAAAATAGAAAATTTACAGAAGTGGAAGCTTGTTATGCAAAATATAACACAAAGACAGCGGAAATAATGAGGTTATGAAGCACCTGTGGTTTTCACACTTTTTTTCCCCGTAATCAGTGCGTTTTGTTGTTTATTTATGCTCGCCTATTTTTCCTTTTTTTTTTTAAATAAAAGCATCATTTTTCGTTTTTTTGTTTTGTTGTGTTTGTTTGTTTATATGTTTTTTGTTTGTTTGTTTGTTTTTGGTCTTTCCGACAAGGATTGAGATTCTGCTTTGGATATAAGATTGATAACCAAGATTGTTTAAACTGACACTGTATAATATGTAATGTGTGATTATCTTGAGCTGTTGTCAAAATCTTCATACAAACTGCCTGGCTTAAGCACAGCCAAGGCTTCTTGTGAACTGCAACGGGATATGACATAATGTATTGAGTGAACAGAAGAAACATCGCCGTTATGCTGCTGGCTTTGGAAAATTGGAGAAGCACCGAATTAACACATGCAAGGCTTTCAAATCCTTTGTTGAAAAGTAAATGGCCCTGAGGGAAAAAATACTGTGAAGTAAACGATCAAAGAGGGCGATCGCCTTCTTCGAAACAAGGCAATGACAACTTTACTGAAAAGCATCGAAGTGTTCGCGCTCCAACAGATCTATCAGAGTTACTGCAGATCTGATGATTAATGTCTCCTTTCCAGCGCAGGTCAATTTATTATTTCAATGGATACTTGAAATCATCAGAAATGGTACCGTATGTAACGACTTTTGTTGGGGTCACAAAAATTCTGGACACATACAGAGTAGTCTATTCCATGTCTAAAGGATTTATTATATACGAGGCTGGTTAAAATTTACAGCATCGGATACAATGTGTGTTGTTCTGGATAAATGTTTATTATTTTCATAACTGTTGTTTTTGTTGTTGTACGAATGGATTCACCGTTCATTTTTGTTCTGCCTCCTGGAGCCCTGTATTGCTCATATGTTTGCCATGTTCTTTGGGCAAGTTCGGACTGGTTGGCCTCCCAGAGGAATGAAAAGGTTTCAGCCATGTTTTCTAGGCTTAAAGAAGAAATATGTCAGACTCAAACAGCACCAATGTTTGGAACACATGGCAGGAACGGCGAAGGAAACCTGTCGAGATGGACGGAATGGTTTTTGGGCAAAAAATATTCCGAATTATCTTTGGTCAATAAGTGTCCGAACTTGTGATTCCAACGTGTCTTTATTAAATTCAGAACTCTCACTCATAAACAAAAATTGGTGCTAGCCAGGACAGGGAATGTGGATATTTTCTTATAAAAAAAAATGCAATGGCTCGGTATAACTTAAATGATTACATTTTTTCTTCTTTTTTCTTTTTGTGGTGATCTTGCAGAGAATAAAATTCTTTTCTGTTATCATTTCCTTTGCCAGCTCCTCTTTCCTATCTATCTCTGTTTTCACTCTGCCAATCTCTTTGTGACTTTGTCAGTCGTCCTTTTTGTTCTTCCGCCTTTCCCAGCTGCATGGTGTGAACATTAGGCCAAGCCTGCTGGAAATGCTGAAATGGGGAGTATAATGCATAAATGGATATACAAATTGACGGAAAGATGAAAAGATGAAGGGCTGAATCAGACTGGCTCGCATGCGCAACCTTATCCCATGCAGCAGGCATGTGCATCATTTACATTTTTAGTCATGCTCTCATGTCAGACGGTGAGCCGGGCGGTATTCACACTGTTACCCTAATCCAATCAACATCCGGCGCTGTGGCGGGCATGCTATCAGCCCGTTGTTCCAGTCCACAAGTTGGCAGAACTAGTCTCAGCCTCAGCATGGTGGGTCCGGGATGTGTTAGCTACACCTCCTAATCAAGCTTGATTAAACTTCGTTTGGCTCTGGCCCCGCTCTCGTGTCCTCATGTGGGCGATAGGAGCATAGCGATACCTGTACATATTGGGAATACCGGATACAGACATGGTATGACTTTAGTTGGATAGAGAAACTGATACTAAAACTTGCGGATAGCAATAATAACATGTTTGGGCACTTGATCTTGTTCAGTGTAACGTGTATATTAAATAGCCCCTTGACTAACTCACTGGTTCTGCCGGATGCAAGGATAAGGAGATGGATAAATGAGTGGGCTAACAAACAGTTGGCAATATGGAAAATGAGATCACTCTATGAAAAAAAAATTAAAAACTCATATAACTTTCTACAGTAGGCCCCAAGAGATTCAGGATAAGTCCATTAATGAGCAGTTAGTAGATCTAAGTCCTACAGACTTTGCCTCAGTTGAGAAAAGGAATCAAAGCCCTCCCCGCTCAGTATCGGAACCAAATCCAGGCGCAGGCTGTTACAGCGATTCTAGACGGTACTCTCGTCATACGGCGGTGTTGGTTCACTGTCTGGCCTGGAATAATTTTCCTGGTCTGTAATTGTCAGTGCCTCAAGAATAATATTATTGGTCTGTGGAAGCTGATTATCCATCCCTTTCCCCCCCCCCCCCCCCCCCACACGCACTATTTCTTCCTTCTGGCGGTTTGGTAACATGAAGCTTTTAATGAACTACAAAATTACAACATCGTCTCAGTGATATACCAGGTTATCAGAGTGTTTCTTGGCGTTGTTTGATGTTGCTGCATGTTGCAGACTTTTGCCTCTGTTTTTGTTTATATCATAGAGAGGCAGCTCGTCATAGTGTGTATGTGTTATGCTGCTGATTTCTTAACATCAAAATGATGATGATCTTGATATTCTGTGTTTGAGCAAGGCTGTCTCTGGCAAAGGACTTGTAGTAGGGCTGGGCCTAGACAGATTGCATGGTAATTCTCTCGTCTTTCATGTAAGGGCACATCATATTTTGGTGAAATTTGCTCCACTATCGAGAAAGAAAGTTCTCTGGGTAAGGAAAGGAAGAAGTTTTTAATAGTTTTTCTTTTTATACCTAATCGTGCTCTTCAAACAACCAATTTCCTCAATTTTAAAGATGATTAGAATTATTACTTCAGACCCCATATCTCTTTGCTTCAAACAGACAGCTAAATTCGTTATCTACAAGAAACAATTTTACCGCTATTCCCTTTGATTTTTGATATGTATCCCGTAGAGGAAGATACAGAGAGAAAGCTACAGAGAAAACATGAAAGATTCAGTCTCCAACCATCAAAAATGGATTTTAAACAAGCGCTCCTTCTAAACACAAAGCCCACGAGTGTTTCCAGCTTCAAACATTCTGATCAATAAATGTCGGAACAGATGAGCATGGGACATTTACATTATCAACTTGAAAAGTCTTCGATGTTTACTCTATGACGGGCTGGCACTGCACTTTTCTCTGAGAGGAATATCGACTTCTGTGTTCGAAGCATCACAGAAAAAAAAGAAGTTGCCGTATACGTCTCATCCTGAATCTCAATTTTTATGACAATGGATATCTTCATTTGTTCCTCCATGTCAAGACCGTTATGATCTCTCAGGATCCCAGTTGAGATAATTTTCTCAGGTCTTGCCTACTATCCACTGCCCTCAGCTTTTGCACAAGTCATCCTCAAAATAATTTATTGTCCATGGCAGTAAAGGATTTAAAATTATCAAGGTTTTGACAGACCTGTATTTGGAAAATGTATAGTCAAAGATATAAATGTTCGGTGGTGTTCTTTGCAACAAAGGATATTTTATGGAGCCTTGCGCGATTTATACCTGGTCTTGTGATATTCTTTTCAAATAGTAGAGTGAGAGTCATCATTACCCCATCTGCAACGAACAATATTCACTGCAAAACATGAAAAAAACTTTAATGATAATGTCAGTAAAGATATTCATGAAATATATATATTTGACATGTGGTTTTTTTAAACACCATCACAGAATTACAGTGAAAGTGGCAACACGTTGCTGATTGTTAATTGCAAAAGCGGGGTGGAAGAGATGAGACAAACAAAGAGAGAGAGAATGAGAGGGAGAGAGAATGGGCTGCCATTTCAAGGTCATTCTCTGAAAAAATAAATATTTAATCACTATCTGCTGTCTCCTATTAAAACATAGCCTATATGTTGTTGTGTTTGCTCTAAGTCAACGTCAGCAAGTATATTGTATAATTATGCAGATATTACTTTATCATAACAAATCAGCTCACTGTGCTAGCCCTTAAAGCTCAAGAATCTGTCTGAAACAGAAGAAACAAAGTTTTGACACAATTTTTTATTCATTTGTGGTTTTTCAGCAGGAGAATAAATAGTTTAACCTGGTGAGGAGGTTAAAATTTTGCCCTCATTAGAGGAAGGCATGTAATTTAACACAGGCTTAATATCTCATTAGTAAGTTGACAGAAATAATCAAGTCATTAAGAACCAGCTGTTGTATATCTGGCACAAATGCAAATGCCGACATCTGGAAATTATCACTCTCTACCTGTCTGCCAGTGAGACAAAATATGAAAGTTGCCATATTCCAAGCTTTAAACAAACTGCACAAACACTCTGATTCTGAATCCTGAAATTTGTTGTTAAAATCATTTCCTTAAAACTGACGATGGGTTCTCCAATTGACGGTTAGATAAGCTCATCGACGCAGTGTTTCTATACTGCCTGCCGCAGGTGGGTGTATATTGATTACTTTTCCTATCATACTAACATTTGCATGGCAAATCAAATACAGTAACTTCTCCATCTCTAAGCATATTGGATATAGAGTGGCGTAGAAAGCAAGAACATGGGTACGGCAGATATTTGGTGATGTATGAAAGAGAAAATGAAAAGATAAGACCACAGCATGCGCTACAGTTATATTTTGATAAGCTTGAAAGCTGTGGACCTGCTAAAAAGTACTCACCGCGCCGCACCCAAAACAGCCGCGGCTGCTCAGGATGCTTTAAGAAAAACAACGTTTTCATTGATGCAGGTGCCTAGTGCAGTTTTCCACCTCAGCGAAGCCATTTGTGAAACTTCCATGTCCCACGTGAAGAGAATGCATTACGGGACTCTCAAGCCGGTCATGTTGGCAAAGAAACAGGGGCAACCGGCAGAGATTTGGTCTAACAGAGGAAAACAATAAAAACGGATCACCAGGCACGGGCTGAAAACGTTCAAGATTGATGTGAGAACAGAGCCTGATAAGTGTCTACAGACATAGACTGAATATTTGGCGTGTCCACCCCGGACAACAGGCCAATTTGTTGGAAGAAAATAGGCTATGGAGATCAAGCAGTTAGCCTAACTACAACTACTACTACTACTATACTACTATGATTTCTACTACTACTACTGCTACTACTAGTACTACTACTGCTACTGTCCCCCCTCCTCCTCCTCCTCCTCCTCCTACTACTACTACTACTATTACTACCACCACCACTACTACTACGATACCATTACTACTACTATTATTAAGCACCTCTACTGCAACATCTCCTGTTACTACAACTATTGCTGCTTCTAATATGACCTCTACTACTGACGACTTCCACAACAATGGTTCCTTTCCTTAATGCAGATCTTTAATTCAGTCTATTTCTTAATTGGTGCCATAGTAGCAAGCATATGTGCTTAGGCTAGCTGTTCTTCATTGTTCCTTCGTTACTTTTCATTACTGAATCTACTTATTATTTGATGACCCTGGCCTATTACAGTGTTTGCATGTGAAGGACAATATTGCTGTGTTGATCTTTTTTCATTTTGATTTTCTTTGTCCCCTTTTCCCTCTTTCAAAGCTCTCAGTTATAACTTGTTTTGAATAGACCAACGTTTTGTTCGATCTGTTACTACTGTTAGCTTGAGATTTCATTTTACGATGCCGCTACACGATTACAACAGCTGCCATACATAATAGATAATCATATCTCACCAAAACGTAATGTGTGTACAACATTTATTGTTGTTATTCGTGTGTGTTCTTCTGAAGTCATTCTTGTTTCATGCAAAGCTTGAACTTGAAATGAAAACTTAGAATGTCTCTGACAGTGACCATTAATAGTTAATTTGATCGACCGGAATACGGCAGAAAATGATACTGGCTTTCATGCTTTGGGAAATGCACCTGGAACAGAAATTAGAATTTAACTGGCAGTGTAAAAGAAAACATCATCTTGTTGATTATAACTTCTCTGAAAGCTGTCTAAAATGTGTCTTGCCAAACAATCTGGTAGACGGACAGAAACATGCACCACACTACATTTCACTTCGACCATCTTGTAATCCAATTCCTTTCCTTTACTTTGAATACAGGAACTGAAACTTTCTATAACTTTTCAAAAAACCATTAACCAGATGGGTAGATTGATTGATCTCTCTTGCATTCGATTTACACAGCTGTTTAAACCTGCAACACACCTGGTGCCTCCTTCCATACAACTGCAAACGTACAGCAGTTTGAAATTACCGTGGGACACTACATGCTGACTTGAGTCATCCTGCAAAGGGATCTTTCTAAGAAAAAAGTGAAAGTAAACCGTCAGAAACACCGTTCTGGGGTAGGAATTTGGCAGCTTCTTCTTTTTTCAATCTTTTCTTTGTGAATCATTGAATTGATGAAAAAAAAAATTCATGAAAAGCAAACTGATTCCAGACTGGTGAAATGAACAATGATATTTTCCTGATGGTGACTGTCATGTTTTGCAACACTGATCTTCAGCGAATAAAAACCCGAAGAGCAAACTAGCATACAACGAGCTCACAACCTAGGGCGATGTTGGACGCGGGGAAGGGGGGGGGGGGGGGAGCGGGCGGGAGTCTGTTTGGGTTGGAATTTGACGGGACATTA